>JAPEVF010000186.1:0-76246 GCA_029747585.1 Pleurotus djamor | reverse complement strand
GGATTAGCGTCCTCGGAATGATTACCCTAAATGACCTTGACCGACTCGCTGAGGAGAGCAAGACAGGACGAGGTTGGATTGCTTGCACCACCGATACCATATACCTTGATAAACCATCCTGCTACGACCTTCTCATCGACCTTACCACGCTCTCGCCCAATAACTCAACTCGACCTGCATTCAAAGTCTCCAAACCCATCTCTGGCCCGACAACTTCTCGGGGTCCTACCCACAGACTATCTACTGTCAGATTTGCATGGAGCGACGTTCGTTTGGTAAGCAGGCCCACTTAATCTCTCTAGTATCCCAATTTACCATCCTTAACCAGTGGAATGAAGTAGACCGTCTCCTCCAACTTGATTTGGAGAACGGTGATGCACACACTTGCTGTGTGCCCCCTGGCGGTCCACAGGGTAATAACGATGTTAAATCGAAGCTCGTCACCACATGGACAGACGCATGGCGAGTTTACGAAGATGTCTGCATCATCTGCGCCGGACTTTGGATGGGTTCGTGGAGGAACAATTCGGCCTCGTCCTACTCAACCGCCAATGGTTCGAATAACTGGGGTAGTGTTCGCTTAGATGGGGACGATGATCTTACGCTGGGGAACTACGTTCGGAATGTCGGAAATGGTATTGAAGGCGGTCCCAGCGCTGGGGGAAGTGGCATTGGCAATGGCGTCAATGTTGATGGCAGCGGTGGGATTGGATACACTGCCCAACCGCGACGTTCAAGATACCTTCCCCGCCACTTTAATACAACCGCTGAGAACCACACCCTGCGAACGATGTTATGTTTTACGTTGCGCTCGATGCTGAAATTCGTCGTGAAGATGATCATCATGCCTCATCCAGTGAGTTTATATTTCGTTTCACTAAAATGTACCGCCGAAATCTTACGCAACTATTAGGAAATAACGATACCGCCTTCTTGTCCAGACCCACTCTATCGGATTCCGAGAAGCAATTCATTGTATTCGCCTTGTAAGCCTTTTCACGCACCATCGACAGGAATTTTCTACTCACCATCGCCCTTTACCAGACGCGTCTCCAATGGCGACCTCCATTCTGACTAGGCATTCTTCACTGTCGCCGTTGACCTTGACACCACGCAAAACCGCCGCCTCGGCACCTCCATCCCCATGTCGTCCCCGGTACACTTCCAATTACAAGTACACCAAGGTATTGGATTGCCCTACGGTATGTTATGGCCATTTCAATTACCACATTTGTCATGGTAATCCATCAAAATCTAGAACGAGAAGCCACCCGTGAGCCATGGAAGAAGCTTGAGAAGGATCAAGGGGAGGGTCAGGCGAATGACGCAGACCGTGGTTCGGCGTTTTCCCTACTTAATTGCGCCTCGTTTAATCGGTCTACCTATATTTAGCCCCGCCCATCGACGTACGTTGCTGACCCCAATCTTCAGGTGAAACGTTCGGTCTTTACCTCTCTTTTGGTACTTACAATGAAGTCCCTTCTAGCTTTCGCCCATCGTTGAATCACCGAGTACTCAAAGCGACCTCTTTGACACGGTAATGCTGGCCTATCTACGCTATTTTTGGTCTGATGGCATTTCTATAGGAGAAAATCGAGTGCCTTGTGGTTTTGGGACGGCAGCAAACTTTGTCTGATACACCGCGAGGACAATACGACGTGGCACAACCCCACTTGTCTTCGTCTGCTCTTCCACCCGGCGTACCGTCTTTGGTACTAACCATCCCTACTCCGGAGTTTCCTTCTTCGTCGTGGTTTGAAGATACTACACTCGTCTGGCTTGCGGATACCAATCCTATGGGAACTCGTGGACNNATCGCGCAAGTGGACTGCGTTCAAACCCTTTCACAAACGCGACACATGATCTCTTCGAGGACAGTCAGCAGCTAGGAAGTCTTGATCTCGTTGCTCAGCCTCAGTTGACGAGCTTCTCGCCTTATGGCACCCGCTTAAACCCTACGCTACTCGACCTCAAAAGACCGCTTTCAACATGGATGCGCCGTTGCTCTCAAAAGACCTCAAACACCTGGGGGAAGTTTTGTCGATTCATAAGCGGACTGTCGATCTCGGACAGACTCTAGGTTCTATGTGTTAATGACTCCCTGTTAATTCGCGCTACCGCTCCTCTGGATGATACCTATTCAGCTCCTCTGAGCCTCTCGAACTGCACCAACGTGCCCTTTTGACCACGCCAAAATTAAAGTTGAACTTGTCTCGATGCCCCTATCGCGCGTTGATCTCGTGACCACGTGTATCGGGCTTGGCGGACTCCGAGTTTCCTTCTTCGTTGCTTCATCTTCTTCTTCCTGTATTCAGCGGCAGCTGTCCGACTTTCATGGCTTCGTTATCCAGTAACCTTCCAGTTCGAGTACATTTAGCTCTAGAGTGCGCACTGCGCGCAGAATCACGAGCTCTGATTATCAGCCTCAGGGTTACGAGGAAACGAAGAAGTGGTATGGCCAAGCTCCGCGACCCGGAAGAGTGAGTCCATGTTTCTGCTCTGCATCGACCAAGGACGGCTATTTTCGAGAGGTGCTTGATGTCTTGTAAATCCCTTGGTTTTTGAGGATGGATGAAAGTCCGAGTCAAGCCCACAAATTTGTCGCAGCGTAAAAAATCGACGGAGAGATGTTAGGCATGTTAGGGACTTGGGACAAGTCCGAGTTTTGCCGAAAAGCCGGAGCTCCGTTGACGCTCAATAGGCGCGTGGATGGCCTGAGACGATCCGGCTCCGCCGTTTGGTAAATTTGTTGAAGGTGTACCGTTGGGTCGTTTCCGCTTTCATTACATGGAGTCCGCAACTCTGGGTGCATGCTCAAAGTTTCGGTTTTGTTTATTAGGCACTTGGCTCTTGCCAGCTAGCCTTGCCNAACCCCCCATGATGTCCGCCCGCTCTCGCGAATCCCAACCCGCCATGGACGATTCCATATGGACATCCCGCTTCAAAACCGCTGGTAGAACAGTTCTCCAACACGTCAGGAAGCATACCGGTGTCGGTATAGTTTGTGCCGTTGCATACTTTGATCCGTAAGTCGTCGTTTTCTGTCAAAGGACCAATATCGCTGAGAGCAGATGTGATTTCCAGGGGAAACTGGGGCGTCGATCTCCAGGCTGGGTCAGAATACGGCTATAAACTTCTTTTTGTCGTTTTGCTGGCGGGTCTTTTCGCTGTCTTTTTGCAGGTAAGGCGACTGATCAGTTGATCGATGGTGGGAAAAACATGATGTTGACCAGCTCGTTTTGTCAATAGGTTCAGGCGAGTAAGTTGGGATGTGTGACGGGTCTGGGTGAGTGTACCCTTCTTTGTGATTTGTCCGTCTGGGTCCCCCTGGCTGCGTCATAGAGGAAAGAAGAGTGTTGCAGCGATTTCATCTCATTGTCGTGGAGCCTTTACTCGGATGCTAACACGATCCTGATATTTTCTAGATCTTGCCTCCCATTGTCGGTTGCTACTTCACGATCGTCCGAAACACACGAAGCTATGGCGGTGGCTTGCTCTCTACCCTCTCTATTTCCTCGCTGAAATTGCCATCATCGCAACCGACTTGGCTGAGCTACTAGGATCAGCCATCGCCTTGTGCATGCTGTTCCCGCGTTTGGAGCTCTGGCACGGTGTCCTTATCACTGGCTTCGACGTTTTCCTTATCTTGGCCATGGGCGATCCACTGCGAGGTAAACCGGTTCGGATGTTCGAGTTCCTGATTGCGGCGTTGGTAATGATGTCTTCTTTTTCGTATCAACCAAGTCTTCTGACTAAACGGGTTTACTCAGGTCTTCGCCGTGCTGATATGCATGGGTATTATCCTAAGTAAAGTCGACATTGATTGGGCGGACACATTTCATGGGTTCGTCCCTTCCAGAACCATTTTTCAAAGCGGGGCACTCTATATCTGTACGCCGTCTCTTAATTCGGACTTTGTGTGCTTGTTCCTGATCCGGTGATCGTTATAGCTGTTGGAATTGTTGGTGCCACCGTAATGCCCCACAGTCTCTTCCTTGGTTCCTCGTTAGCCACTCAAGACCGATTGGACTTCTTGCCCTCCGAGGATGATAAAATCAAGTTGACAACAACGAGCACGACGACCTCTTATGATTCTCATGTCGCAGAACCGCTTCCTTTGTGGCGGCGATGTTTGCAACGGTTACGTGATTTCGTGGTAGGCGCACTTCGTGCTCCACCTTTCGATCCAAATCGAGCTCGACCAAAAACTCATGCGGACCGGGAAAACCGGCCTTTGTCGTTCGTCCGAGCCCACCTGAACCACGGTGTCTTTGATGTCGTATTCAGTTTACTTGGCTTTGCCGTGCTCATCAATTCTATGTACGTCGTTTTACTCGATGGCTTCTTGGGATACTGCTGACCCCTTGCACTGCTATAGGATCTTGATACTCGCGAGTGCCGTCTTTTTCTATGGGGGAGCGGGTACACCGGACCAGGCTGCTAGTCTGTTTGATGCCTACGATGTGATTCGTGACTATGTGGGGACCGGTATGTGTCTCAATGCGTGTCGGGATAGGATGCTGACGGTTTTCCTAGCTGCTGCGACGCTCTTTGCTTTGGCGCTTCTCGCCTCCGGTCAAAGCTCTTCCCTAATCGCTACTGTCGCTGGTCAAGCTGTCTCTGAAGGGTTCCTTCAGTGGCGTGTTTCTGTGAGTGCGCTCGTCTGTGAATAGCTGAACGTCCAACTGATACGAACATATCTTTAGCCTATCGTTAGGCGCTTCCTCACACGGCTGCTCGCCATAATACCTTCAATGGCTGTCGCCATCGCCGTCGGCCGTAGAGGCATCGACGAGTTACTTGTGATATCTCAAGTCGTCCTCTCCATCGTCCTTCCCTTCATCACTCTCCCACTCATCTTGTTGACATCCTCAAAATCCGTGATGTCCGTCAAAAAGCCTGCTCCACATATTACCGAACTTTACGGAGATGGACAAACTGCGGGAAGCGACCCGGAGCGCAGTGCGTCGACGGAATCTGTTGATTACAGCAGCGGTATTGTCGCGACCTGCATAGGGTGTGCGATATGGCTGGTTGTGGCATCTGCGAATATGTATGTAATTATATCCCTGGCGATGGGGAATTAATGTTAGGCAGCTTCACGAATGGACATTTAGAGTAATTATGAACGTACACGCGTATCCTATGTATCAACAAAAGAACACTACAAGTTTCTAGCTACTTTCTAGAGAGCCTAACTAGGTGTCAGACACGTCCAGGGCAGTTCGTGTCGGTACTCAGGCGGCGAGTAAAATGAATTGCTTCTGGGCATCCGCTAGAGTGGGTCTCGACAAGGAGGCGGTATCGTTATTTCCTGATAGTTGCGTGAGATATCAGTGGTATTTTCAAGTGACGGGGTTGAAAAGGAAAACATGAACGCACTGGGTGAGGCATGATGATCATCTTCACGGCGAATTTCAACATCTAGCGCTAACGTAAAACATACCATTGCTCGCGAGCGTGTGATGATCTGGTTTCCAGCGGCGATAAGTAATTGGAGCGAGGGCATAGCTGTTTGAGCGCGGAGACAAAACAAGGGCGAGGGTATGTGGAACGTAGATGAAGTTGGAATTCAACCCGTCCAGGCTCGTCCAGGCTCCCCGTGAAGGAGTCACCACCGTCAGGGGCAGGGTCCCTGACTCCTGACCAGGTAGTTACTGTGGCGCTTAGGGCCACTGTGGCCTTTGTTCCTCCGTCACCACCGAGTCGCCACTCAACCATCATCATTCGACTTGCTGCAACCGATTTTACGTGTTATCATGGTGAGGCCTCCACCCAGGGCATTTGACGCCGGCCTCTGACCACAAATCAATTTTTAGAAATGCATATTCACGGACTACGCGGCTCAAGAAGCCATTGATGAACAAATCGCTCAGCACGAAACTGCTATTCAAGCTTTGAAAACACGCAGGAATACACACAGCGCGGTATCAAAGCTACCCATTGAAATTCTCTCACTGATATTCGAGACTGTGAGGCTTCAGGACTTTACCACCGCGGGAGAAGATCCTACCGACATACTTGGTGTCTGTCGGCATTGGCGAAACATTGCCTTAGACTATCCGCCTTATTGGTCCATGATCAACATAGACGAAAGCTGCCCTCTTGAAGCCATACGTCGATCTAAATCAACACCTTTGCGTGTATCTTGCAACCTGATGATGTCTCCCGTTGGCAACGACGCATTTTGGCATTCGCTACAAATGGTCATGAACTATAGGCACCAGGTGGAAGAATTCTCTCTCACTTTGAGTCACCTACATGACGAATCGGCTGAGGAATTTTTTGACGTGGTTTCCCTGTTTGACGCCCCGCTTCTCCGCTATTTAACGATCGAAGCTGGGGTGCTGTCTTTGCCGACCCATCGCCTGTCAAGGGCAATTCCTTTCAAGGTTGTCCCCTCTCTCCATGTTTTGCGCCTTCACGGCATTCATTTCCCACCAGATATTCCCGATCTTCCTTCGCTACGCTCCCTCGTTATGGACGGCTACCATGAAATCGACGATATGTCGCTTTCTTGGATTATCAAGTTACTTCGAAAGACTCCAAACGTCGAGCGTATATCCCTTGACCGGATAGCATCTGCCAATCCCACGGACGTTTCAGGTCCTCTGCCTGTCCCACTTCCTCGCCTAAGAAGTCTTGTGGTATATTCGAGAAGCACCATGGAGGCCAAGCTGTATGAATACCTCGACTTTCCGAGTTCCATCGAGATCTTTGCGGTCTTCCGTCTCATCGACGATGAATCATTAGGATGCTACTATCTAACCAACTTGGGGCGTCTAGTATCCCGGCTTACGTCTGGTTCCATGCCAGTCTCGTTTGAAAAAATAACCATCAATGTAGACCACGAAACATCCCAATTCGTGTTTAAGCTTTCGACAGCCGGTGCTAAGAACCCCTCCGTCAGCTTCTGGCTACCCATGGACCCGTCAAGCCTGGCCTCTTATGCTCGCCTCTGTGCCGCCATACCACTAGACCGTGTCTTAGAGGTCACGTTTGAAAGTGGAAGGGATCCCACAATCTCTAGAGCGTGGTCAGATCTCTTTCCCAAACTGACGAACGCGAAGACCCTTGAAATTCGATCCCAGGAACACTCCGTGCTTTCTCCTCTCTTAACAACCTCAAGAGGTGCACCATGTAACACGAAACTCGAAGTTTTATACTACCGGAGGATGGTATTCTACGAGGATCCGGCTCTAGAAGGGGCGTCAAGCATGAACGAGTTCTTAAGCGCGGAAATCGACGGCCTAATGGAGGAGGAAGTGTTGGTTCGAGTTGTTGATGAAGACCGTCCGTGTCCATTTCCTTCAACGACTGCCTTACTCCGTAGACGCCGCGAAATGGGGGTTCCGATTCAGAAACTTATTATTCGTAACTGCGAGATCACCGCGCGACAGGTCGATCTTTTGAAAAGATATGTTGAAGTCGACTGGGATGGGATTGTTGCCATACGTCGGTAGCGGTAGAGAATGACGAGAAGTACTCCTGTCCTCACTTGTTGTAAAGAAACCACCACATGCCCGGAATCATTTTGGATAGTACTATATACTTACCCGTCATTTAGTAGACTACTTCCCCCATATCGTTGTTGAATAGTCGTAGATACTCGCATCAACGTTCATTGTAAACTAACATGATTCACATAAGTAATTCTACCTTAGGTCCACGGTTAACTACAACCTGAGACCATCAATTTTTCCATCCCAGTCGACTTCAACGTATCTTTTAAGGATATCCACCTGTCGCGCGGTGACCTCGCATTCCCGAATGGTCACTTTCTTGATTGGGACGCCCATTTCGCGGCGCCTTTCGATGAGGCCCGCCGTTGAGGAAAACGGACATGGGTGGTTTTCGTCTACGTCTCTGATTGACAGCGCTTCCTTCAGTAAGGCATCGATTTCCGCCTTGGAAAGGTCATCAAGGTTTGAGATCCCTTCTAGAGTCGGTTCGTCGTCGAATATCATCCCCTGATAGGATAAAACCTCGAGTTTCGGATTATGAGGCCCACCACTGGAGGTGTCTAGTAGAGGGGATAACACCGACGGCTCATGGGTTATGATTGTGAGGGTCTTCATGTTTGTCAATTTAGGAAACAGATCTGACCAAGCTTCAGAAATTTTGAGATCGTTTCCGTCTGTAAATGTGACCTCTAGGACATGGTCTAAGGGGATGCTGGAGCAGAGTCCAGCATAAAAGTCCAGCTTTGATAGGTCCAAGGGTAGTAAAAACATGACGGAGGGGCTCGTGGCACTAGCCGTCGACAACTCAAGGCCAAATTCATCGATTTCGCTGTACGAGCTAATCTGGATCCTCTCGAACGAGGCTGGCATGGCACCGGACGTAAGTCGTGATAGAAGGTGCCTTAAGCTTGTTAGGTAGAGGGATTCTGATGATTCATAGTCGAAGTTGCTGAAGCCCCCTTCAATGGCTGTGAAACTCGGAAAGTCAAGATAATCATAGAGCTTAGACTCCGTCGTGCTTCTCGACACGGTGGAAAGACGTGTTAGGTGAGGAAGAGAGACAGGAAGAGGACCTGGAATGTCCATGAGATTTGGGGATGCTATTTCGGAAAGTCTTATATTCTCTACATTGGGAGTCTTGCGAAGAAGCTGGATGATCCAAGGAAGTGACAGAGAATGTTCACCATAATAATCGTTCAGGGCGAGTGAGCGGAGCGACGGAATATGGGGAATAGAATCGGACGGGAAAATGACGCGTGTGAGCCGGAGGATATGGAGGGATTGGAGGTCGGCAAAAAGGATCTCCCTTGTCAGGCGCAAAAGGGATGTCGCTTGAGCAACCAAGCGACGTAGACTTGGAGCGCGGCATCTGGCTACAATTTCGAGAAATTCATTGACCGTGAAATCATCACTGAAGCCATGGCATTTGAGTGAAAAATCTTCAAAGCGTTCGCTCTGTGCCATGACGATTCTAATTGAATCGTGGAAGTGTTCTTGGGAAGCACGAGCTGCTTCTAGATTGCAAGAAACATGCAGAAGAGTAGACTTCGATCGTCGGATTGCTTCGAGAGGACAGTCTTCATCGACATCGATCAAGGACCAAAAGGACGGGGTTTCCAGGACAATATTTCGCCATTGCTGACAGACACCAAGTATGTTGGTGTTCGCTCCTGTAGAAAAGTCGTGAAGTTTCACGGCCTTGAATATAGGTGAAAGAATGTCGACGGGTAGCTTGGACACAGCACTGTACGTATTCCGGCGACTTCTCAAGGATTGGATAGCAGTCTCATGTTGAGCAATTTGTTCATCAATAATTTTCTGAGCTCTATGATCAGTGAATATACCGAGCTGAAGTTGGGTCATTAGTCAGGCGAGGAGTTGGTAGTGCACTGGATGGAGGCTCACCATCCTAGCACATTGACGTCGTTTGTACGTCGCTGAACAGGAAGTTGACAGTTCAGGATGGGGAAGCGCCCAATGTTCTAAGCGCCCAAAGAACTTCCTTCATACTTACTTTTGTTTCCCCATTGCGCACCAGTGCGTCCCCATCAATCCCTCAATAATCGCTGTACACATGTGTACCTGCTCTGCCTTCACTTCAAAGCAGTGTGAACCGGCTAGAATATCTTTGCTGCCTACACGTCCCCGTCAACATTTGGTCAACGTTCAAACTGTGACTTGAACCGTTGAGCTTTAGGCCGCGAGGACTTCTCGAACTTGTCTAGAATACCAAGCATTGGCCCCATGACGGCTGTGAGTGACTCCTACTTCAGCTCGATGCTCAAGCGCTCATGTATCATGCGGCATGTCAGTGCATTTCGTCGCGGTCGATGATCAATGAAGCCCCGAAAGGAATGACTAGCTCCTATGCTCCAGCCGAACTCAACCCGAATCTTCTGGCTAGAAATATCTCTCTGCTGAGGCCGACGGGGGCGTTTATCCGTTGAAACAGCTTCGCTTACCCCGCGAACTCAACACTTCGGTGCCGTCTGTTGTCTAAAAATGTTTGCCGCTTCTCCGGGCTCCCTGGAACTTCCTTTTCGGCGATGGCACAACCTGGAGCTTTTGTGTAGGCTATTTCTTGCCAATGCTCCTGCTGTATCCCTAGGAAGTGGGATGATTAAGCCCTTCTCGCTTCTCAATCCTACCGAACTTTCCGGGACATGCAGACGGCGATGTCTAGTCGATGTGGGATTGCCAGTTTTGCTTAAAAGCTGGAGAGAGTGTCCGCAAGAAAGCACTCACTCAACGCAGTCAGTAGTCAGTCTCAAGATGTTCCGTCTTTCCACCCTTTCGCTGTTGTTACTTGCGGCCATTGCTCTCGCAGATCGATCCCTCATCATCAACAATCTCTGCCCCAGCGATATCAGTCTGTTTATCAGTGCAGCCACTCAGCCGGTCTTGCCAAAGTTCTCGAGTCGCACACTGTCGGTCCCGAACAACTTCAACGGCTCCTTCTACAGCAGCGCGAATGGAGGCCAGGGGACTGGCCGTCTAGCTACTGAAGCTGTCTTGCGCTTGGAGGTATGTGGTGATACGCTCATCCATCTTTCAAGCATGCTTAACATATCTATCTCCACAGAATGGCTATTATTACGTCCTCAAGGATCCTAGCCACTTCAACATGGGTGTGACCATCAGCCCGCATTCAGTACAGGTAACGCTCCGCCACCCTCAGGACGACATTCTGACTAACCTGACCTACTAGCCCAACGGCTTCTGCTCTAACATCACTTGCGACGATGCGAATTGCGTACCTGCATTCAACTTGCCGCAAATTCCATCCAACTTCCCTCCCGCGACGGCGACTCCGCCCCAGCCACCTTTATATCAATGCCCAGGCGACAACATCGGTTTCACGGTCTCGTAAGCTAATTTTCTTCAATTTGCTTCGACTTAGGTGCTCATAATCCCGTTATGAAGGTTCTGTCCCTCCGGTTCATTCCCCTCTGATAACTCCTTCCAAATACATCCTCAGGCCAGTACAAGCAAATGCCTCGATGTTCGGGGTGGTCAACTCGCAAACAACACGCCTGTCCAAATGTACGTGTCACCCCTGCTCCATATACTCAACATCTGCTTTTGCTAATTTCCTCCGATCTACAGTTTTGATTGTAATGGCTCAGCTGCTCAGAATTGGGTTATCAACGCTGGGTCTACTAAGGTGCAGCTAGCTGGTACCAATTTCTGTCTTGATGCCGGATCGGGTGAGCTGTCTTGGCGTCCAGCAATGTTAGACCAGGCCTAACTGTCAACTCAACATTAGCACCTGCGAACGGTGTCGGAATGAAGATCTTCCAGTGCTTTGACAACCTTCCCGCTCAACAATGGTTCCTGACCGACGACAACCGTATTGCTCTCGAAGGACAAGGTGACCAGGAGTCTATCCGCACAGCTCACTGCACGTATTGACTCTCCCGTCCCTCTAGGCCTCTGCCTCGATTTAACTGAAGGGGATCTGACAAACGGGAACCAAGTTCAGACTTGGCAGTGTACCGATAACGACGGTAACCAAGCTTGGATCCATTAATCTTATCGAACGATCTATCCTCCTCACTGAATATGGACGATACTTAGCTGATGTGTACCCATTTGCTTAGTTTTTATTCGCCAAATTGACCTCTGAATATCGAACCCCTCATTCTCCAGTCCACTCTCACGGTCGGCTCGCAAATGTCGCGGGGACATTGATCCGTCCAACTGGTCTTGATCGCTCCAGCATGTCCCTAAAAATACACACGATTTCTCCGAATAGTCTGGAACTCTCCCTCGGGGACTGCGCGAGCTTACCCCGCTCTAATAGAACGTCCTTCGACCATCCTTCGACCATCCTTCGACTTACTACTAACATCTTAGACTTTCTACCATACGCTGCCACCGAAGTCTACGGAGCCTTCAAGCGGTGATGCATCGTCGATGTGGGATTTGCAGTCTCCGCTTAAAAGCAGGCTTTCCGACAAGGCGATGGTACTCATACAACTCTCAACTGAATCATGCTCACCATCCTACGTCTAGCTACGCTTTTTCTTCTCCCCGCTATTGCTCTCGGGGATCGAGCGTTGTATATCAACAACCTCTGTCCCACCGATATCACACTCTATATTAGTGCTGTCCCTCAGCGGTCTATACCTCGGCTCTCGAGCGTCAGCATGATCGTCCCCAACAACTATAGCGGCTCCTTCTATAGTAGTACCAACGGCGGCATGGGAACAGGCCGTTTAGCTACTGAGGCTGTCTTCCGCTTGGAGGTTTGTGGAATCTTCTCCCTTCGCACATGCCTGACCTCACCTGCATCTATAGAATGGTTACTACTACATTCTGAAAGACCCTACTCATTTCAACATGGGCGTCAGTATCGCCGCACACTCGGTTCAGGTAACACATCTCTCTGCCTTATCCATTCAGCTTTTCCGTGCTGACTCAAGCCGAAGCCAAATGGTTTCTGCACGGACGCCCTCTGCGACGTATTCAACTGTCCAAACGCCTTCTCCCTTCCATCAATCCCGACAAACTTTCCACCTCCCACCAATGTGGCTCCCAGTCTCCCCATGCACCAATGCCCAGGGGACAATATTGGCTTCACAATATCGTAGGTCTTTTTGCGCTTGATCCAACTACGCTCAGCTAATTCCAAAAAGCTTCTGCCCATCTGGCACATTCCCCCCTACCGATGTATCCCAGATTCATCCCGTCGGAAACGGGTACCAATGCCTTGACGTTCGCGGTAATATTGTCGCAAATGGCACACCTGTACAAATGTACGTACGACAGTGCCTCTTATTTTCCATGTCTTCTCATTCCTTCCAGTTATGAGTGTAACGGCTCCACCGCTCAGAACTGGGTGATCAAAGCGGGCTCCACGAAGGTTCAGCTCGCTGGTACGAACTTTTGTCTGGATGCTGGGTCAAGTACGTCTCCCTTCTTCCGATCCACTTTGTGAAATTCTTATCCACCCACGACAACTCATTCTCAGCGCCAGCGAACGGAGTTGGAATGAAAATTTGGCAGTGTTACGATAACCTCCCCGCTCAGCAGTGGTACCTAACGGATGACGATCGGATTGCTCTTGAAGGACAAGGTTCGCAGCTTTTACATTAGGTTTCCTGCGCCATTATTCAGTGACCACTATAGGGCTTTGCCTTGATGTGACGAACGGCAACTTCACGAGCGGAAACCAAGTCCAGACATGGCAGTGTACCAATAACAACCTCAATCAAGCATGGACCCATTAGTCGGTTTCCTTCTACCTCTCTCATGATATTGATCGCCATTCGTGCTCGGACTGAATCGGACAAATTTTTTNCACTAATGTACAACTAATCTCGTAGTTCATGAATTTAACTAATCTCAAGGCTTTTATACACATCAAGCAACGACGAGCACGATCTCTGCTGGTCTAGGTCTCCTTGACGAACTGGCTATAATATCCAAACAATCGTTGCTCAAGGTTCGGCCCCACATCAGCAACGACCTCCTTTGCCCAAGGTGTAGAGACGGACTCTATCATCTCCTGACCGCCTATCCCTTCCACCGTCGAAAACTCGTGAAGAGCAAGGAAGGTAACGCTCAAGTTCGGCGAAACCGTTGGGTCCGGCTTCCCCGCTCCTTCCATGGGCCCTGCTACGAGTTCGTACAACCTCCCTCTGATCCATCCAGGTGTCCTTGCGAACAGATCCATATGTTCTCCGTCATACCACTTTATGATATCATCAACGGTCTTCTGTTCGGATGGTTTCATCATCACAACGCAGACGAACTTGCTTGGTGGCTTCGTCGCATCTTCAGGCAAGTCGGGTAGCCCAGCCACCTCCGAGCGGATTTTGGTACGCCGAAGCGAGAAGACTCGACGATTGAGCATGGCCAGATTGGCTTTGATGTCTAGTTCATTCTCCGATGCTGCTGCAGCAGCCTTCTGAGCTAGATCGCTTGATACCGCTGATGGCGAAGTCAGCTCGTAGAGAGCTAACCAAGAAGGCGTTCTGCTGTCGACGGCTTTGTATCTCGTCGCTCCCAGGATGCCTGGGACGATGCTGGAGAGAAGAGGTAGGTGTTCGGTGTCATACCACGCTTGGGGTCAAGAAGTCAGCGACGATTATTTGCAGGATACGGGAAAGGTGTACCGTTGAACCTATCCTCCGAAACATTAGGCCCAGGTTCTGAGTACACAAAGAGCAGTCCTTGGGCGTCATTGATAGGAGTGGTCATGGCTGTGGATGATTGAATCAAGCGGGCCTGGGTAGCTATCGTTCCCGTCTTATAAAGGATTGAACATCCATGCGGAAAGGCATACTATTTCGAGGTACCTCCCATGATGAGAGGCCGCCGTCTTTCCCATGGTGATCGAGTCCTGGGCATGTCTGCGTTGACATGAGATGATCGTGCCCAGAGACAACATAACTCAAAAAATAGCGAGCTAGAGTCGCCACCTACACTAGGTAACGAGGTAAATACACTACTGATACAGTCATACTATGTATATAAAACAATCTAAGTACATAGGTTAATAAAGGCAAGAGGCGCATTAAAGCAAGAGAAAAGAAGGATGGGAGAAGGACAGGCCAAGGCCACATCTGGTCGTACAAGAACACAACGACTCTCAGCATTACACAGATTTCCAGCCGTACATAACAAAAAANGCAAGCTCTAAACCTCGACACGAGGTGGTAGAAACGAAGAAGGGCATGGCGGTATAGCAAGAAAAAANCAACAGCTCAAGGGTCGTATAAAAGCGTGAAGATGATACATACAAATGACAAGAAATGACAAGAAATGGCGATGAAAGTCAATCATTCTCCTCCCCCCGCGAGCTCAAGGATAAGCCGGCAGGCGACATCCATGAAAACGAAGGGAGAAACGATATCATCATCTTTGACGAAGTTGGTGTCCTTGTTGATGGAGCGACCCGAGTCGCTACTAGTTTCGGAGAGCAGGGGATCGAAGACGGCCATGTCGAATTTGCCAGCGCCGGGCTCGGTCGATGCTCGATATGACTTCTTGTGGTGGAAGTCAACGAGGTAGTTGATGGAATCAACCATATATAGTTGGAGGTTCATCAGAACCTAGCGGCAGAAGACATTAATTCCAAGAGCAGGAAACAGAAGAAAAGAACGTACGACGACGTCTTGGACCCGTGCTCGGGTTTCGACAAAGTAGACGCCAGTGGCCGCTTTGTGGTCAACATGACCAGGACCATCCATATCACGGACACGCTCAATAGTGCCAGTCCCCCTGCGGGGGCGAACGCCACCAAGACCACCAAGACTTTTCTTCTCCTTCCATTCCATCCCAAGTGCCTTCAAAGTCCTATAGATCTCGAGCATAACCTCCATCGGCGGACTTCGGCTTCGGATGCCAAAATGCCACTTCGTCCGATGTTGCTTCTTCTCCTTGTTCCCAGCCCAAGAACGTTTGGCGGACATGTAGGAAGTAAGGTGATGCTGCTCGGGAAGCTGCTCGGGTAGAGAAGTGTTCAAGACGGAGAAGTTATTAATTTCGGGGTTCTCGACAGCTGGCATGAGGGCGAAGGGATCGTCATCTTCATCATCATCATCTTCGTATTCACCGTTGAACTCGGCCTCAAACGGATTCTCCTCCAAATCGCCACCGCCTGGGGAGAGGGCGGCTGGAGAGAGGGCGTTACGCGGCTGCAAACAGGATGAGAAAAGGGAGACAAGCATGGAGAAGGAAGTTCCACCCACGTCCATGGCAGCCAATTGCGCGTCTCGCTCTTGTTCTTCAAAATCAGCCACTGGACAGAATCATGAGAACGAATGATGTGGGAAGATGCTCGAGACACTCACAATCTCGTCCAAGCCTTCGCTTGTCCCGCAGCAAGAGATAGGCCACCTTTACGGCATTTCCCTGAACACCATCGTCACGTCTCAAGCATTCCCATATATCGTCTTTGTCAACCCCAGACATGCGATTGGCAAGTTCAGCGACAACATCTTCCTCTATTCTACCCAGGCCTTCGATGAATTCGAAATCAAGGACTTTTGGAGGCGCAACCAGAGACGTAAGAGTTCCGAGGAGCGGACCGCGCGGGGGAGGGAGGGGAGTCAAGTAACGTGGGAGATCAACGACAAAGAAAGGATGTTCAATGATATCGGGGATCGTGATCCGTTTTAATGGGTCAACCACCAACATGGAGGCAATGAGATTTCTGGCGTCTGAGGAGACATGGTGCGGTGTGGTGTAGATGCCCTCTATAACGTACATCAGGGGTGTTGATCGTGRGCAGCATCTTGRAACTTACGAGTAATTTTGGAAAAGAGTGTRGTTACATCGTCGTCTTCGAACGGCAGCTTCCCACAAAGCATAACATAGAGAATGACCCCGCAACTCCAAACGTCGATTTCGGGCCCAGTATAAAGTTGGCCGCTGATAACTTCCGGAGCRGCATAGTTAGGGCTGCCACAACTCGTCTTGAGGAAGCTGCCATCGATGATTTCATTGGATAAGCCGAAGTCGGCAATTTTGACATTAAGGTCGTCGTCCAATAGAACGTTTTCAGGTTTGAGGTCGCGATGGACGATTCCCAGCCGGTGAGAGTATTCTACTCCGGAGACAATTTGCTGAAAGAATCGACGAGCACGATGCTCAGGCATTCGACCGTGGTGCACAATGTAATTGAAGAGTTCTCCGCCAGCGTATTCAAGGACGATGATGATGTCCATTGGRGTAGAGATAACCTCGTATCTTATGCATTCATGGGKCGKTCAGATACTACCGTGGGGGGAGTATGAGAGCAAACTCACAGTTTCACGATATGTGGGTGTCGCAGTTTCCGCATGTACTCGACTTCGCGTTGCACCCGGACTTTCGTCTTCGATTGATGTATGACTGCTTTYGATATGAAYTTCATAGCAACCTTGTGTCCAGTGACAGTATGAACGGCCACTGCAGAGACAAATCCTCAGCAAACGGCTTTGAGATCAGAAAGCTTAGCCACATACTTTTAACTTTGCCAAAGGTGCCCTCTGCAATATCTTGGATGACGGTGTATTCCCCCAGCTTYGACGGTGGAAGGGGAGTTGAGGTGTCCATAAGGTCGGAGGTCATGGTGGTCGAAGGTCAAGATGAAGAAAAGGGCGATTCGACAGCCCTTGTGGGGTATCCTTTGTTGCTGCTTGTTTGGCCGGCGAAACTCTCTTTTTATATCCCATGGCGCCTACTCCTCGGTGCCTGATTGTCTTCCAACCTTTGAGCTTATGTTTTATTGCTCCGAGCCTAAAATCTACGAAGCCCTTCCACCATCACTGCACAGTATCTTCACCTTCCTGTCACTACTCACATATTTTCAACCAAAGACCCCAATTCTCAGCAGATGTGTCGGGGCGGCTTCTAAGATGCCCCATGACAAGCTAGGCCCCTCCAAACGATTCGGCCATCATCACATTCACTAGGAGCCGTTGACGACACCCATACAAGGGTATAACTATCAGAGGACCCGATGTTTGAATTCCTTTCGAACGGGTGCCCTGTCATAGGACACCAACTTGGAGCGACACCTGATCTTGCGGGACGGGACACGACCACCGCAAATTCCATGGACTCAGGCTGCTCGGGACCTGCTACATGTCACCATGCTTCGATGGGGTCTCAATATATGAGGTCTCAATGTGGTGGCCAAGTGATTTCCCACCGGGAGATGCACAGGAAGACTCTGGATACACCGGACATGCTTCTTCGTCACGCGGTTTAGGCCCTCGCAGAGCTAGAGCCTATCGCAAGAGGACGTAAAGTCTCGAGCACGTCGCTCAGAAGTTCCGGTCCAGCGCGGACCTATTTCTCAGTGCGCTCAGAGTTTGTGCTCAAATCCGTTTGAACCCCAAATCGGTCTGACGAGCTGGTCTCTCCTTTTTCGCGCAGAACTAGGGTGCATAAACACAAACCAAACCCACCTTAACCTGTCCAACCCGCTCGCTCGTGTCTTGAACGCTCTGGGGACCCACAGGAATAATTAGGTTCGCTTTCCGTACCCCATAATACCCCATAAGGAAGGCCCTAGCAAAATGACCTTGAAACGACCTTGGAAAGACTCATGGTCACACATCCTTCAGTTCTGCGCTCACTCCATTGTTCGTCGCGTGACCCATGCTTTTATGTCCCCCCAGTGCTTGCCTCTCCTCGTCGCTGCTTTCTCGACGGATTCAACGTACTTGCCCACACATGGATGCTTATTTCCTATCACTATCTCCGTTTCTCCGTGTTCCCATGTCGCATGTTCTTCGTTTGTATTTCAAAATCCAACCTCTTGCTCGAGTAAACAGTTGTTACGGGAAGCATGTGAAGTGCCCAACGTTTACGTACCTCTTGTGGTGTTTCGACATCCCCGAAAGGCGGTGGAAGTGCACAATATATATACGCAGGCACGTATGTCGATTGACCTCCGAGAACATTTGTTCTCTCACACCAGTCTCACACGATACTTTAAATTTCTCCACATGTCTGGCCTAGTGACCTGCCACCTGAGAGGTATATTTGTCGTAATCACGAAACCGCCGGTGCAGTATCAATCACTGCCGTAGGCCCCTCTGAAGGTTCTTGTGTGATTGAAGGCATGGAGTCGCCGATATCAGTGGGTCACGCGATGCAAGCCTGCCCGTCAAGCTTTGTGCGTACTTAGAATCTAGCTCTTGCAACCTTTGAACGGTATGTGCTGTTCAAATAAATCAGCAGGTTCATATCACCATGTTTGCCTGAACGTTAACACGCGTTGGCTGGAGATACGTACGTCTGGCTTGGTCCGAATGTGACGGCGATTGATATCTGAATGCTTCGAAGTGTCCAAGAAGACATATGTCGATTGCCGCGTGACGGACGAAAAATTGGGAATATTTGTACAATTGTGCTAAGGAGCCCTCACACCGACATATCATCAAAAACCCAAAGGTGCTGACGGTATTAGGAAGAATAAACGGGCAAAAGATAAAGATGAAAACACAAGATGGTAATTTGAGGAATTCTATGATGATCAATTATCAACAGGATAAAGCTTGGAGTGGTTTGTATATGTAAAGTTGCAGGCGGACGGTGGCAAAACTGGTAGGTTAAACAGAAACGCATGGCACAGATCTTCTGGCGACGGGAGCGCATCATTAGAGTTTACTTTATATCACGAGGCCCGACCACAAACTCACCGTCTTCTCGATCAATAACTTGACGCTATACTCCCCTCTGCCATCAGTTCTTCGCCAGTTGGTCCAATGGACAATCAGCGGCAATATTTTCATCCAGAAGGAAGTATTGCTTGCTCTCCCTCGACCCTTCATCTCCGTAATTCTTCAACTCCGGGGACACAGGAATGGAATCGTACTTGGCCAATAACGACCGGACTTTGCCCAACGCTCCGGCACGCTTCGCATCGCTGCTGAAGAGGATGTCGAAGATCCATTTCGGCTGGAATACAATGGTGACGCCCTTAGCGTATCTTGACTGGCGGACTTGGTGGGCAGGGGTTTGAATGACGCTGAAGAAGGGCTCTCCGCCGAAGCAGAAGCACCAACGATCAGTGTCGATGTCTTGTGGGATGTTCGATGGCCAGGGCTTCCTGTCGAGTCTAGCCAGACCGTCGAGCAACCTCCAGAAACCATCATTGTACTCTTCCATCATTCGTGGCGTTGGGTTCTCCTTCGCAAGAAGAACGAGGGAAGTGTTGGGACCGAGGGATCTGGCTTGTGGGAGGTACTCCGACAGGCCGCTGGCTAGAGCTTTGATATGACGGGGGTCGGACAGGTCATCACTGTCGACAAAGACGAAACGCTGCTCGTCGCCGTTATATCCTTTGGTGGCATAGATGCAAGGAAAAATGAGGTCCTCGTTGAGGAGGACGGAAGTATAATTATCAAAGGCCGAACGCTGCCAACTTCCCTCCGGATAGAGAGAGACAACTTCCGATCTAGATGAAACTAGGTTAGGGAGATTTGATAACGAAGTTGGGTGACTCACTTCGTCAAAGGCTTTCCGACCTCAGAAGGAGAAAAATTGGGACCCTGCGAAGGAATGTCAGCAAAGTGGGCCACAGAGCGAGGGCATGCTTACCAAGAAATCAAAAAAACGCGGCCCTCAATTGGGATATAACTTTGAAGATAGCGGAGGCCAAACTCTTGAAGGGAGCAGTTGATATAGCGATCCCGATGGCTAGGAACACGATTGGCACGATGACTGTAGACATCTCTGTCGAGTTGCTGAATGCGAAAAGGGTGTTTGAATTGTTCTGTTGAAGAGCAATTGAAAGGCGAGATGATGTCCAGATACCTCAGGACTCTTGGCAGTTTTATACCGTTGGCCAAGTGTCTGGACGCGAGTCCAATTCGTAGCGGCAAGCAACACGGACGTCGAACCTTCCCTCTGACCGGCGACTTCTTTCCACCAACGTCGGGTGTGTGTAGTACACAGTGCCTATGTCAAAATTATGAGACATGAGGACTCTGCCTTTGCGTGAATTGAAAGCGTATAGCCGCAGTACGACAACGTCGGCAGGAAGCTAGAGAACCATTGGCCAGCAGGGCTAGAGCAAACGAGGAGCTCCGTCAAAGGCTAAACGAAGTGTGAAGGACTCACCGACGCTACCCGTGGTAGAAGTAGTTCTTGACCCTGCTTTCCGAAGGTAGCGGCGAATGCTAACAGCAAATCGTAATTTTAGCCAAGCACCAAGGGTTCTGCTACATCGAAATGGCTTGCAAGAGAACGCAACAATTCTCTGAGATGAGCATTTGATCCTAAGGTGGCCGCTTACTGACCCACTCGAGGAGAAAACCTTAGTAGTTGCGTAGGATCCGATTGGAGCATGGCGCGGCAACGCCATTTGCGGGAGAAGAAATAGACAAACGTGCTCACTGAACACGGGTTATGGGGTTATGCGCATGTATAAGTCGGCAAGATTGAATGAAACGCGGGGTGGTTGACCGCTCCCGAGGAGTCATGGAATCATAGACCGCTGGACATGGCTTCGGCTACCACCGAAGGTCTTCGATGAATTCAGACCTCTAGCGATAGGGCCTGATGTCCGAAATGTATTAGCAGAATTATTATAAGGGCGACATACCTACGTTCCGGTCACGGAGTTTTCGTCGTGTGTTTTCAGGGAAAGAGGAAGGGAACTAGTCATACAGTTATCCAAGACAGATAGTGCTACAAAGCCAAGATAGAGGGAGATCGTGAGTATCGTAATCGGTCATGATGCATAACAAAGGTCACTGCGCTAATGGTTGAACCTCTTTGCGGAGCTCTTCGAACCGCTTGCTCTCCGCTTCTGCTTCCTGGATTTTATGGTCCAACTTACTCATGCGCGCATCCTGCCTCTGCTCCATAGCCAGAATCATGTTCCGTAGGTCTTCAATGCGTGTCTGCTTTCGCTGTTGTGGGGATTGAGAAGATGCCACTGAGTCTGCCTGGGAGGCTTGAGATGGATGGCGCCCATGTGTGTATGACGCAGGAAGGCCAACGGAGCGAGCTACTGGAGACGCAGACTCGGCATCGGAGAAATGGGCCTTGCCGTACATGAGTTCCTGGACTGTGGGTATACCTAGCATTTTCTGTACGGTAGTTAGTTAACTGCATAACGCGTCAGAAGAAGAAAAAATGACGCACTTCCCATTGCTCTCCCGCGAAGCGCGCTAGCTCTCTCTCCAACCGCGCCTCTCGTTTAGCATGGCTATAAGATATGTTAGTCAGACCATACTAGAGGGCAGCGAGCGAAAGAGCGGTACTCGCCACTCTATTTCCGCCATACGATCTGCGTTGTCCTTTTGCGTTGATTCGAGGATCATTTCGACTGCTTGATGATCCTTTGTAAGTTCTTCGATGCGGGAGTTCAGCATATTTATCCGGCTGGTAAGCTAGCATTCCGACGAACGGTCGTTCATTGAGCTGTAGCCGTCGCTTGAGCTTTGGACAACTTGCCTCTCGAATTTCCTGATCTTTGTCTATCATCTGACGCCGAAATGCGTCCTCCGGAGAATCTGATTCGCGTATCGCCCCGAGTTCGTCGTATGTTGCGATTGAAGGCCTTGAATGATGCTTCAAGGCAAGAGTTTGTGAGCGCCGCATGTGGTGATGAGTGTGGTCCAGGTTGAAGTTGATCGCGTTCGAACGCCGCGTGGCTTGCATCCCTGCACCACGTGACGAGGGCGTCGAGAGGGGTTGGTCTAAGGACCACATTTCGTGTTCCCAACATCTTCCACAGGAAGTGGATATAAAGAGCGTATGCATAGGCGAGGAACGAAGGTAAGTAGAGGATATCTAGTAATAATGATACAATTGGACGCCTGCGTGACGCAGGCGAGCTACAAAATTCGTGAACATCATCATTGTCATCACGGTGAACACCCATCAAGCCATCTCTCTCGCCCTCCTCAAGTGTGATATCGTCATCTCAGCTGTGTCCACCAGCGCTTTATCTTCCATTGGAAGATCCCTCTTGTCGTCTGCTAGCCACACTCTAGACTCGATAACAAACAACCTGGTCTCTCTCCTGGTGAAAAGATGTGTAGGAATTGGAATCCAAAACTTCATCGCCCATCCCCTGTTACCTGGCATAGGTAGCGGGACCTTAGCGGATGACGACCGTCGGCCTCTGCCAATTGGCTCTTCAAACGATACCCTTTGTTCAGGAGGAGAGGAGAGCCTGCGTGTATAAGTCCTCGTCCACTCGGTTGAGATATGGATTCCAGCCTCTGGGTTGATCGTAGAGCTGCGGCCCTCCCAGCAGACGCCCCCAGAGAACTCGACGTCAAACCATGTTTCGGATTCGCAGAGTGAAAAGGGTTGCTGGTGCTCTGGGTCTTCGCAGTAGCTTTTGGAGTGGCAACGCAACTCAATGCGAGCAACCTCTGGCGTATGTAAGGTTATGAAATCGTAGCGAGCGGGGTCGTCTATGCTCAAGCGAAGCTCCGCTGGCCAAGCCAGGAAAATGCTGCATATACGACGTGAGTAAGCAATATATACTGGGGTGTAAGAGGGGACCTACTCGTCGCGGACATCCCATATCTCAAAGTGAGGTGAACCATAGAATACAATCGCGAGCTGAAGCTCCTCTGGTTTTAAGGTAGCAGTTTTGAAGACAGGACATCTCTTGATGACTATACCCTTCTTGTCGAGCGTTTCCTCTATTGCGGCAAGTGAAGTCTGAGCGGCGGATGCGCTTCTAGATCGTTGGTGCCGCACGGGCATTCTGTCTTCAGTATTGCGTGCTCTGAGCACGGAGTTCTCCTTGAATATAGCGTCGACAAGCCCCGTAGGCGAAGACGATGAAGTGGTAAGCGTCGTAAGCGGAGGGCCGAAGCTTAGTGAAATGGATTTTGGTGCGCGCTGAAGTCGCTTTGGTTTACTTATGACCAAGTTCGTAGTAGTAGAAAGCAGGCTCGCATCGTCCCCTTTAAGGCCTTGACGACTTTTCTGTTCCAACCTAGCCTGCGAAGCCTCAGTGGGGCTAGTCGCAACGAAGTTATCCAGACCCGAGTGAGATCCGGAAGAATCGTATGCGCGAGCCACTACATCCTCCGTAGGAATCCGAGCATTGCTTGGAAGAGATGTTTTGCGTAAGCGTTCCTTCAATGCTCGAAGGGCCTGACCAGGCCGAGACTGGGCGGCGACCTTGCTGGCAACACCATCACGTGCATCTGCAACGCGACTGTTACGTCGTCCAAACGCTGTGCCAGAGGAGTCGTTGGGCTTGACAGTCAACTCGGAGTCCGTCCTCTGTCGAGTACGAGAGCGGTCTTGAGCATCTACATCAAGGTTTTCGTTCGGAATAACCTCCTTATGTGATCGTTTCTTCGGTCTTGGAAGGAAGGAATCCCGACGCGTCGAAGGGGGTGCGTTTTCATTGGCAGTGGATACAGGTCGCCCGATTTGAGAAGGCGAAGAAATCAAGACGTTGACGCTGGTAATATTAGCTGCAGACCTGCTGCTGATTGAAGAACGAGCTTCTTTGTTCCATTTTGCCAGCAAAGATGGTCGAGAAGAGGACGCCTTGGAAGGCGCGAGAGAAGGAGAATTGGGGAGTGGGCGAGAGGCAGAGAGCGACATGATGGGGGTTAACGTCAACGTTGAAGTTCACGTCAAGTCCCGGACTGGGGTGTGCGGGGCACACGTACGTACTTGAGGAGTCACGGGTATGTAAAGGGACACCTTATATACCCTCCGACCATGTGTGTGGTAACCATTGTTCTTTTGGCCACAACGATCGACACCAGGTCCTTGTTCAACACGTCGATGTATAGATTGAGAGAACATGCGCAAAACATGAGTACAAGAAAAGTGGCTCGTCCATCGTGATCAAAGAGTAGATAATAGTTCGATTCGGCATGACCTTCAGGGTCGACCGCTTCGGCCCTACTGGCATCGGCACTTATACATTGACTTTTTGGCTTTAAGTACTCCAAGGGACTTCAGCTTTGACAACTAAGAAAGAAGGGCCTCTCCTCGAAGGCTCAAATCGACCATCAAGCTCCCCTTCACAAGGATAAAGTGGTCATTTAAATCTTCAACCCACGCAGCGTTTTCCTTGTGATGTTTCGAGGAAAACTCCATTCGGAATGTCTTCAACAGAAGACAGACCACCATGCGCATTTCCTGTTCAAAAGCATATACAAATGAGTTCATCGTACGTTGCAAAAGTGGCCGCATACGAGGAGGTGAATGTCTACGCACCTGATACGCCAAATTCTTGCCTGCACAATTAGAGGGACCATATGAGAAAGGGATGAATCCAGAGGTATCGTGGCGAATCAGATGACTGTCTGAGCCGCCTTGTGCATAAATTTCCGGCTCGAGCTTAGCCTGCATTTCCCGCGGAAGCCACCGTTCAGGCAAGAAGACGTCAGGAAACGGAGAAAACCGTTGGGGGTCACGGTGCATGACGTAGTGAGGCATGATGACGCTGGTTCCTGGAGGGACCTCGCTACGTCGAAGTAAGAAATGATGGACGCTTTGATGAACGGTGGCTTACTATTTCCCAACTAATCGTGGTTCTGATGTAGAAGAATTGATCCGCTGACTACCACTAGGAACGGCAGGAAATAGACGCAATGCTTCGTTGCTAGGCCGTATTGTTAGTTAGATTGGCTTGCTAACGGAGCAAACGGAACGTACATGACAGCATTCAAGTAAGGCATCTTAACGTGCACCGATGGGTTGAGACAATCTTCCCCTTGGGGAAAAAACTGCACAATCTCCTCAAGGAGACGCGCACACGTTCGAGGTTGGGATACGAGGAAGTAGAATATATTGGACAGTGTCGTTGCCGTGGTATCCGAACCAGCGACGATGACAAGCGCACCACCAGAAGCCACTTCGGCCACGGAAGGTGAAACTTTATCTCGACCATCTTCGTTGTTCTAGATGCGGATGCGAGAGCAAGAGTCAGTATTGATAAGGTCTTGCCTTCGTCAAAATGTTGATCCCTCACCAGGTAGTAGAACACATCCTTTGTCTTAGCACCTTCAGTCTTTCGCAGCATTGCCATGCGCGCGGCAAACTGTCGAAACGCCCGAAGTCCTTTGTTGTATGGAAGGAGTAGGTAGTACGGTGATAACCACGGGAGGTGACCCAAGAAAACGCCCTGACTGCGGAATATGCCTTGCGTTAACCATCATGCCAATATGAAAGGGAAATGACTCACAGAAGACCATTGGAAAGGAGCTTGAGCAGACCCTCTTTGTCACCGTCTCGCATCATTTCGGAGCCTCCGCCAAAGCTAAAGGACCGCATAAGATACGTCACTGAGCACATCGAGTAGAACATACCCCATGTCACTCATGAAATCATACCTGCCAATCATCCGGGGGTTTGTAAGCTTGGCAGCTAGTCCACCCAGAATTGATAAGAACTTACGTGAAGCGATTAATCCACAGAGAAAGGTCAACACTTCCCCGTTGCTTGGCCAAGGTACTCGCAAGCTGCCTAACCCTCTTCACCAGAACAGCTTGGTAGTCCTTCACAGCCGCGGTACTCATGGCTCTGTTCCAAGGTTTACGTCTCCTCGAATGCTCTTCGATGGTTTGTACACCTGGTAAACTGTGGGATTCCATGTCTGCCTGACGGCCGATCCAACCTTAGAAAATCGTGAGTACCTAAGAGAACATACTCTACCCCCGAAGAGCATCTATAACTCACAAGGTCCTTTGGGAAGCTCCGACGCCCCCATAAGAGGGTTGATCGCTTCAGGATCGATGATGGATAATTCATTGGGCCCTGATTTGCAGGTTGTAGCTCAGCATCGCAGCGTGAACTGGGGAAACAAGAGAGGCGCACCAACTCTGACGACATTTCCATACTGTCTGTGTAACTCTTCATACCGGAGATGTTGCTTTCCCGAGAGGCAGACTAACGCTGGCCACCATCTGGTAGCTTTATATAGAACCGGGCCGGGATACCTCGCGAGGGGATGTAGTGGTGAGAGGCGATAAGAAAGGACCGATATTACAAGTGTTCCGAGATAATAACCGATGGTGCGAACGACCGAAGTCGAGGATTGCTGAGAAGGATCCCTAACGAGGATAGACCAAGCGAGGGGAACGCCAATAAAGGACACTAGATGGATAAGCGGGTGCGTGGGTTCAAACCGCTTAAAGAATAGATAGCAGCACTAGGCCAGGAAATATCAGAATGGACGCAGACGAAGTAGATGGAAGAGCACTCACAAAGCCGCCCAGGATAGAAAATTGCACATCGGTCTCAAGTAACATCGAGTTTGGTGGTGTCCTCAGAAGGGTACAGTGGACGCAGAAATTCAAGGGGATTCTGATCCTTTTATAGCTCTACTCACCCCATTGGAGAATCTCACGGCTGTGGCGACCCGGTGAGCATCAAAGAAGCTATAAGAAAAAAGGATAACTACCCCCACGTAGTTAATCGCACAGGAACACGCCCACTAACCGAGCTTCTCTGACGTTTACTCTTCAAAAGGGCAATGAAACACTAGGGGCACTAAAAAGAACCCCAAGGAGGCGTATGAATGTATGTGAAATGTAGTGCATGGGGCTGCTCGGGGCTCGGGGAAGGTGTAGTGATGGAAGGAAGCCTTACGACGTTGAAACATCCTAATCGGATTCGAGTGGAGATAGAGCAATGATGCAGATGTCCCCGGTGAGAGAGAGCTGATTCTCATTTCGGAGAATACGCTCGCGAGTAAGCCAAGTAAATTGCGAGCGCGACCCGAGCAGCGAAGTTACCATTCGGCGGCGATCACGCGGATAAAAGTGAGCACTTTGGACAACAGGTTTGAAGATAAGTTTGTTACGTTGATCATGCGAAGTTAAGAGGAATTATGCTGCCGGAAGCACCATGTACCATATCTTGGCGTCCTATAGGACCTCTCACAGCGCCTCTAGATACCCGTTTATCCTCCTCTTGCTCCATGTGAGTACGGAGGTTATCTTCGAGAATGAGGAAAGAGGTGACTACAAGGTCTTGAACAGGGAGTGCGCGTGGCTCTAGGATGAGGTACGCGGAGATGGGCAGCGGGTCAATCCTGGAGTACGACGGAGGAAATGGGAAGGCGATCGACGATGAAGCATCGGAAGGCTCGCGACTTGATCGTTGTGAATCCCCTGCGCGTTTAAACCAAGCAATTGGCGTTTTCAAGTCGGTAGACTCATAGAGCTAAGCAACAGGATTTCAAAGACGGAGAATAAAATGCAATTAGAAGGAACGAACGAAGAGTTGGTGTATTTCATTGACAGTCCAAGTATAGGACTTGCCATTTGCCTCGAACAACACTGGGCTACAAGGGTCAGATTGCGCATCGATGGGTAGGTGGTAGGACTTACAAGGGACTCAACGCTTTCACCTTCCTCAGCCATTTGCCGACCCTCAAAGACTTGGATTCATCCCCGCCGAAGGTAATCTTGTCGCCCAGTAGAGCCCCTTTCTTGATTACGGCAACAGGCTGGGGCGTAGAGTTTGACATTCTACTGACGGTGGTCGACGTATCCTTGCGACGTTCCACGAGATATAAGTCCCGTGTGGTATTGCTTTCCAGGTTGTATGAAGAGATTGTGGTCGAGGTGACGTCGTCGTGGGAGAAGTAAAGAAGGGTGGAGACTTCTGTTGGTAACGGGACTTGGGGCGCATCCAGAGTTTCTAGTCGTCGACTATTCTCGTCATGGTTCTTGAACACAGGGAGAACGAGGGTTTCTTGTGAGTCCATCCGATAAAATTGCGACGCGAGGCCCGATTTACTCGAAGGGATGGGAGGGCGAAAAAGCTTGTGGGTGATGAGAGAGTTCAGCTCCTTCGGAGTACATTATATAGCAATTTCGCCCATCAAGCAGGAAGTAGTCGACCTGTATAGAGCTTGGCCAAGGGAAGCAGTGTAGACCAATTTACAGCTTGCTGCGAGTTTTCATCTGTCCAAAGGTCGGGCGCGTGCCAAGGAGGGCGCAGATAAACGCGTGCCTTCGACTTCATGATATTTAGCCCTTGAGCATACTTAATCGACAGTAGCTGCACAGAGCTGCCTCAGTTTAGGTCCAAGGGGAAAGGTGTATCTAGGCCAAATCCAGCCTGAGGCACCAGTCTAACGATCATGTTCAAGCAGCTAGCCAGGAATTTTAGGGTCGAGGAGTAGCCACCTGATACGGGCGACGAAAGTCCGCTGTAGTGCCCCAGAAGGCCGACGACCATGGTGCCAAGGACTCGAACGAGGAGGGAACTTGAAGGAAAAAAATAAGGGCACCGCCAAGCACCGCCACGCGTATTCTTCACACGGACCGTCCAAGGTCTTCTATATTTCTTCGCACGGCCGACCGATCCCCTTTTGGGTGTGAAGGCAACTCTGTCGTGTCCGTGACTACCTTGGACCTCATTGGGGTCTTGATTCCCCCTGACGCACCTTACCTTCCATCATTATCTTGTCATTATCCACGCTCACGGTTTATAACACGCCCCCCCCAATACACTGTCCATCAGTCGGATGGTCAAATTCCTTCGCAACACACCAAATATTAAGGTCATTCAACTGGATGGCATATCATCCGTTGACTCCGAAGAAGTTTCCGGCTCCTTGCCCGTCCAAATAGAGAAAATCGCTTTTCTGTCTCTGATATCGGATTCTGCCGCTGAATCGAAGATATTCGAGTACCTCACTTTCCCTAACTCAGCCTACTTATAATAACCTCCCTGGAATTGACCCTTCCCTTCTTCATGTCCTCGTTTCAAAGATACCGCCGGCACTCATTGACAACCTCACAATATCCAGGGTCCATTCGGACCAATGGTTGCCTCTCATTCGTCGATTCTCCCATATTACAGAGCTTACCATCGACGGAAATACACGACATTTTGTGGACCATCAAGCGAACTCAATTTGCTTTGCAGTAATCCAAAGCTTCGAAACATCACGGCTGACGTCGGTTGTTGGGTTGAAGGGGAAGGTAGCGACCGAGTTGAGGTATTAGACCTGTGGAAGAATTTATTCACGATGAGACGCGATGTCGGGCTACCAATTGACAAGTTTGTGGTCAACCATGATGGCTCCGTTGACCCAGCCTCCCTTGACGACTTGAGGGAGTATGTCGAAGTTGAATGTTCAAAGGAGCCGATAGACCTTGAAAAGGAAACTGACTGGAGAGATACAACATCAAAAACGATAGGTTGTACATGTCCGACGTAGTTGTGACAACTCGACTTCTGCGGTATGAACCGTCGTGACGAACCATTACCTGCGTTTCTGCGAAGTCACAATACCTACCACACATAAGCATTGAATGTCCTTCTCGCGCACCAGGCCAGTCGTACCTGACGAAGCCTCTGAGTGAACCAAGCTTGTCTTGGGATCTTAGAATCAGCATAGACGCAAAATGAGGAAGAATATGTGCACATAGATTGATAACAACTTTGCTCTAGTTGAATAGAGCTTTGCAAAAGAAATACAGTCGGCTTTAATAGATGAGAAACATCAAACTATTCAACGATGCGAC
This sequence comes from Pleurotus djamor, assembly GCA_029747585.1. Taxonomy (NCBI): domain Eukaryota; kingdom Fungi; phylum Basidiomycota; class Agaricomycetes; order Agaricales; family Pleurotaceae; genus Pleurotus; species Pleurotus djamor. The sequence continues at coordinate 46,356 of JAPEVF010000186.1, read as the reverse complement.
AGCAGCCAAAGTCAAGGCGCATATCGTTGTCACCGCGCCCGAACTCCGAGTCAAACCTATCAGAGTGTCACAGTATTGTTAACTTTGTCTGAGCCGAGATTTTGCGACGACCACTTACTTTAGTAGGCAGGGTAATCCGCAAGGGCGGCAAAGTCCTTCTTAGTGTACAAAGCGACGACATTGTCCGCTTCACCAAGAGGAACCTTGATGGACTTATCGGTGCCAGTAGCGTCCTTGTAAGTGAACCCAGAAGGACCGCAAGTAGAATTGTCGGCGGCAGCGCGAACGGGAAGACCGCGAGGGCCACCTTGCGGGGAGTGGAACCAGTTCATGTGCGTGGCACGAGCTCCTCCACCATTCCAGCACCTATCCCCAGGCCCGAAGACGGAGAACAGGAAATTCCTGCAGGTGCTACCAGTGTATCCCTGTCCTTGGGTCCCAGCGGGGAGACCAAGGAATTGGACAGAGAAACCGAAGCCGGTAGGGAGAGAGCAACAAACGGCGCCTCCATCATCGCAGAAGAAGCTGGGGCCGGTGCAGGAGACGGTAGAGGCGAACCCGGCGTAGCGCAAAGCACTAGCCATGGGGCTGAGGGCGACAGCGAGAAGAGCTACTGGTTTGGCGAAGCTGAGAAACATTGTTGGCTTGTTGGGAGTTGGGAGCTCTCTGAGGGCGAATAGACTCGATGTATATCTGTTGCTGGAGAGCTTGATCCATGGAACCCAGCCTTTTATACATTGGGTATAGGGAAAAAAATGGAAGTCCAGAGTAGACCAGGAAGTAAGTAGATCTCCGCGGTTACTGTTCAGCGCTGGTGTGCTCTTTTCGTCCAGGTTTCAGAGAAATCCGACGACGCCGAGCTCAGACATAGTGATCTGTAGTAAAAAGCTTGCCTGTCGGGGGAGATATTCGATGTACGGAGTAGAGGAACCAAGCATTTGCATGGTCAACCGCAGGAATGACCACTCCGAGAAGAGTTGCTCGATGCCAAGTGAATTTAGTAACGGCATCCGAGCCATGTCAGGCTGTACGATGAGAACTTGCCGGAGTCAAAAGATCATTTCAGTGGAGGATATGGTTCCAGAAAAAGCAGCCTGAGACATCCGTCGACGCCGACCCGGTAATCGAGGGAGGGGATATCAACTATCAGCATGCCTTGTATGGTTGCCGTAAGCAGGACGCTATGAGGAGTTGAGCGTGCCTTGGACGCGACGGTGACGGCACGTCTAAGACAATATGTTACTTCGCGACCGTCAGTTTTGCCTTCAACGGGATACCAAGTACGCTCTTCCTTGGGTATTTGCCTTGTAGTACATCTGGGAGAACCACAACCTCAGGTAAGTATTTGGGACCAATCAGAAAGACTAGCGACCAACAGAGGATGATATAACTTTCAAGTTCGAGCTCATCGGAATTCGAGGACCGGTTGTATAAGGTTCTAGGCGAAAATACGGTCGAATAGAAAGGAGATGCGTAGTGGTGGAGAAACGGCGGAGAGCGCGCACGACCCAGACTTCGCAGCGTACGAAAGAAAGGATTGAAATTATGTATTCTAGACGGTCGAGTTTCGAGCGCGATTTCTTCAATTCGAGACAAGACATTGTTCGTAGGAGATCAGAACGGCGAACACCATTGATGCTACGACATATTAAAAATGTATGAATTAAATCAAGAAAGAGTCAGCCAACAGTGGTACACCGGTGTACCGGACTGTCCGTCTATCACAGGTGAGTTCTCACGGTCAACATGTTCATCCCACGGTCAATAACCACACAAAATGCAAGCCGCAGTCCGGGCATTTCTTCTCTCCTCCAACCTTCACCAACAAACTCCCAGAAAAACGCACAGCAAGTCTCCTTCAAAATCCCCAATCCCGAAGAATGGATGATGGTACGTCCACACAAATCCCCCTACCACCACGCATTCGGCCTACCGCTTTCGACGTGTAAATTACTTCGGCTGGTACTCGTTTTTCGGACCCACGCAATTGACGACAACGACATACGGCTGACGGCCTTGATAAATCGTATCGTTTCGCGCTGTTTACGCCAATCACCAAACTGATAGCCGCTTTGGAGGCTATTGAGTTCATTTTCAATTTCGGACTCGGGTTCGGATTCACCTCTTCGTCCGCTATAATTATGCCTGGGGCCTCGCGGTCCTTTTTTNGTGGCAGGCAGCACTCATGTGAGGAAGGGGACGGTCTCACAACACACGGCGGTATTTTTACTCACATTTCGGCTTGCGGCTTCGCCATTCTTAACTACACCTACCGCCCTTGACACGACAAGAAAAACGTCCCAGCTTTCGCCTAACGTCTACCTATCTATTCAGCATGGCAATCCCAAGATATGGCCCCCTCGACCGGAATCAGCATCCCCGATGCGGGACTGGTAGGAAATGGTAGCGCAATGGTGACGGATGACCCTTCTTGGGGAACCAACGGCGCTGGCAACGGTAGATCCCCAGGAAGAGATGGCATGCGAAGAGACACGAGGAGCAGAAGCCCTGTTGCGAACAGGGACAGGGATAATGATAGACCGTAAGTCCTGTTTTTATATGAAGTTCAACAAGGACATGACGATGCTCCTTCAGAAGCCGCACGGACGGTGGACATAATCCCGGAAACAATCTCCACGTCTCTGGCTTGAGTCACAAGGTTGACACTCGGGACCTTGAGGCTGCCTTTGCGAAAATTGGCCGGGTACGTATTCTGTTCAAAGACAGTATCCGCCGTTTGTTGATAGGTGCACTAGGTCCAAAAAGCTTCGGTCATGTATGACCCGCACACCCGCGAGTCTCGTGGCTTCGGATTCGTCACAATGGAAACTGCAGAGGAGGCTGAGGCCGCTGTTACCGCTCTCAACGCGACAGAGCTCATGGGAAAGATCATGAATGTCGAGAAGGTGCCGTCATGCACAATTTTCTGGACTCCCCATACTCATTTCATCTAAATAGGCGAGACGTGGCCGCGCCAGGACGCCTACCCCAGGAACGGTACTACGGGCCTCCAAAACGTTTTGNATGGTGTGTTCCTTCACCCATCTGTGGCATGATGGCTCTCTGACTACTCTTACCAGCTGTTGAGCGTCCTTACGACCCACGTCCCTATGACTCACGCTACTCCCGCGACTACGACGACCGTCGTGGAGGCCGTGGAGGAGGTCGTTACGATGATCATCACCGCCGTGGTGACCCCCGTGATATGCGTGATCCACGTGACTATGATCGAGGTCATGGAGGCAGAGATGGTGGTAGGGACTACGATCGTGGCGACAGGGACCGAGGATATGGAGGAGGTAGGTATGATGACAGAGATGGAGGTCGGAGGTACGATGACCGGAGGTATTGAGTCTGAGGCCTTTGCGTATCTACTTATACTCCATGTTCCTCCATGTTGTGTTGCATGAATCTGATTCTTCTTGCTCCGGCCGCCCGTACGTCTTCAAACTTATACACCTTTTACATCCACGGTGACGGCTCCCACTTGGATTATCGGATATCCCATTTTATTTCTTGACCATCTAGGCGTGTGTAAGCCGCAGCAGCCGCAGTCATCAAAAAANTATTGGACCAGCACCACCAAAACCACCCAGGAAACAACGAAGGGTTATTCATAATGGTAAGCCAGTGTGGTATCGTCATAAAGGTAGCTAATCACGAAGCCATAGTCAGGTATCTTCACCGACTATGCTGCCCAGGAAGCCATCGATGAAAGGATCGAGCGACTCGAGGCAAAAATACGAAGATTGAGGCGTCGCCGAAACACATACAGCGCTGTCTTCAAGCTTCCCGTTGACATACTTTCGTTGATATTTGTCGACCTAAAACGCCAGGCCTTCTCTGAAGGAGAGTCTCTTTGGGGGAATGTCTTTCTCGTCTGCCAGTTGTGGCGGAAGGTTCTACTAGCCACCCCGTGTTATTGGGCCCACATACGTGTCGACGAAGACTGGTCCGTCAAGTGGTCCATTCATTTGTCCAAGCAAGCACCTTTATCCGTCATCTGCGATATCTCCCGTGCCTATTCTGAATCGGACCACGAAGAGCTCTGCTATTCGGCAGGAATGATCCTGGAGGAAAGTGAACGGCTCCAGAACTTTTCTCTCAAATTTGGGGGTTCGGATGACATTCATATTGCCGAAGTAATCCTCGACATGGCGTCTACATGCCGGACTCCCTTGCTTCGTCGCATCGAGATCGAAGCGCAATATGAAGGCGACGAAGGTCTGCATTTATCGGAGGGTATCTTTTTTATGGATACCCAATCCCTCCGCGTCTTGTGCTTCAAAAATGTCGTTTTTCCTCCCGAAATCCCTGAGCTTCCCGCGCTGAAGACACTCATCATCGATCACAAGTACGGGGAAGGGGGAGTGACGCTACCCTGGATTGTCAAGGTGCTCCGCCAGACACCGAACGTCGAGGTCATCGAGCTGTTTATGACAGACCGCGAAGTCAATAGTGACAGTTCTTTGGACGGCTCCCCGGTACCTCTCCCCAGTTTGACGCAACTTAGTGTTAAAGGTCACGGAAATCAAGCCGCCAACCTCTTTGACACTCTCGACTTTCCAAAGTCAACCATCATCACTGCAACTCTCAAAGGCTGTCCTACCAATAATCAACCGTTCGAACGCCTTCTATCACGCCTTACATCTGGAGACAAATCGGTTCCATTACAAAGGATGCTCATCGATCTCCATGAAGGCTTTCGCCTAGAATTGTCCAACGCCGTCGGCGTTTCCTTTTTCCAGTTGAATCTACCATTGTATACCAGGGACATGACCCCTTACACCCGACTCTGCGGCACCCTCCCTCTCGGGCAAGTTCGCCAAATAACTTTTGCCAACGGAAAGCGGGGTTGGAATGATATCTCTGGAGCATGGGAAGTCCTATTTCCTAAGCTCATCCACCTGAAAACCATTGAAATCGTCTCTCAAGACGAGTTCGTCTTGTTGCCTCTGTTATACGCTTCAGAGGGTTCGCCTTGGAACCCGTCACTCGAAGTGCTTTCCTACCAAGGCAAGGAGTTCGGTGTTCTACCCACATTACAAGAGATCTCCAATCTGGATCAGCTTTCTCAGGAAGAGCTGAACGTTTTATTGCAAGAAGCTCTGTTGGCCGATCCCGTGGACGTAGATCATCTGAGCTTCTTTGCCTTCAACCTATGCTTGCTCAACGACCGCAGCAATATGGGTGTTCCTATTCAGAAGATGATCATTAGGGACAGCGTGGTTGCTGAGTGGCAAGTCAATGTCATCAGACGGCTCGTTGAGGTTGATTGGGATGGTAAGGAAACGGTACAATGATCGGATATTCGTCCTGCATGAATATGTCATTTTTACATAAAGTCAGCACCGGATAAATGTTCTTTCATTTTGGGACGACGTAAGTATTTTCGTGAACGATTCGTGAGTGTAAGTACATCAACCAGGGTGTGGACATTAATAAAGAGACTATAAATGCGGAGATAAGATAAACGAGTTACGAAATGACGCGTTGAGGGAGAGCTTGGTTCGTGAAGTCGTGGAGCTTAAACAAAAGGGAGGCAAGACAACATAAAACCGGGAGACAAAACCTAAGACTCTATAAGAAATAGTCTACGAACCGATGAGCTTACCGCGAATACACCCTAGTCCCCCCGTCTAGTCCTCTTCCTAGCGGGCTCCTCCTCGTCTTCATCTTCACCATCATCGATCATCCAATTCCTATCCTTGTGTTCCTGATAGTACATCTGGATATCAGGGTGTCGATGGATCGCTCTCGTCTCAACACAAGAATTCTCGAGGTGGCGAATCATCGTGTTCAACGCCGTGCAGCTGATTTCACAGTCGGAGAATGGGCAATGGAAGGGCTGGTTGATGCCATGCGCCCTTGTCCGCATGATATGCTGCCCGAGGTTGCAGGCGCGAACTTCAGCGAAGCATTCGTCCCAAAGGCAAGTGTACATGTCCGGGGTGTTGATGGAAACGTTGTGGAACTCCAATAGATGACGCTTTGCCGCGGTCTGGTTATTTGAGATGGTTTGTCCACAAGGATGTGCGATATCCCATTTGCATTCAACCCCTTTCTGCTTCCTACAGTCCCGCTTGGGGACAACAGCAGAGAATGGGATTTGCAGCAACCCAGCGATATTCCAGAGTATCTGGATATTCTGAGGCTCCGCAGGTTTGAGGGAAGGATATCTAAACAAGACGCGGTGAGTTAGCGAGACGGAGGAGATAGAAAGGAAGATTACACACGTTGCCTTGATCGCGGAGACGGTATCCTCGTCTACTTTGGAAGGCAGAGATGGAACCACATCCTCAAACTCCTCAGAGTCATTGCGGGGACACTTTGTGACTCGCGGAGGAGGCGATTTGGGTAATGTAGGGGGAATAGACGGGGTAGGAAGCGGGTTAGCAAGAGGTGTAGAGGCAGCGTCGCCAGATGGATGAGGGGCTTGAGGTACAAATGATTGAAGCTCATATTCCTCGATAGATCCCGCCTGACTCTGTGGGACCGAGGGTAACGCTGGAATCTTGAAGCCCGTCTGGAACTGAAGGGCAGACAGCAGATCATCTATCTCCTGATGCCAACTCAAAGGGATAGGCGCAAGAAGAGGCAAATGATGCTGTGGGGCGAAGGCTGGTTGGCGAGAAGTGGTCGGATCAGGGAGCACGGTTTGATCGAGGACAGAGGTGTGGGAGTGGGGGTTGAAGCGGTCAGATGGTGTACCAGAGAGGGGAAATCGTTCGCGTTGACCAAGTGCATCAGAATGCCTCGGACGAGAATAGAGGTCTACCTGCGGATTTCTTGGAGGAAGGGGAGACCCAGACTTGTCGACGGTAGGAAGGGCCGGTAGAGGTTGTTGAGGGTGGACGCCATACGATAAGAGACCTTGCTGCTGATTATACTGATGCGCAGACCGTAGCAAAGAGTTGGAAACGGATGAGGAATATGTTGAAGACTGAGATGGCCCTGGAAGCCCAAGATTGGGACCTGAACAGGGTTCCTGGGTGTTGACAGCGGTGGGAGCAGGCCTACTGCGACCAAGAAAGCCAGACGTTGACCGAGGCGCTGCATTGGTAGGTCCTTGAACATCACGTTGGACTGAAACGGAAGGATCGGACGTCTTGTTAGGTGAGACAAGAGTCCATTCACGAGTCACGTTAACGAAGACGAAGTTTCCACATCGAAGAGCACCTCGAGGTTCGCGAGATCGTTGGGACATGATGTGCTGTGGCAGTGAAGACTGAACCCATTTTTTCTCGCCTTTGAATACGCGACTGTGGGTGGTAAAAGTCTGACTGAAGAGAGCCAAAGAGGTGTCTATGTGAGGAGGAATGTCTCTTGGACAGCTTATTGAGCCTGAGCCACTGAACAGAGGCCAATGCCCCAATTATTGTCCGTTTTGAAAGTTGTGTAATCCAGAACAAATCCAGAAACAATATTGCCATTACCTCGCAAGCGTTCGAAGGTATGAGCCAGATAAATGTCAGCCCGGCGGATTTCGTAGGAGCTTGGACTTCCTGATCTGAGGTGTTGGCGATGGTGGGAGGGCGGAAGGCTGCGCTTTGAGCGCTACCGCCGATGGATGGAGCAGTACTGGTGCTAACGAAGAGGGAGTCTGAGGGACTTGATTCTTGAAGTGGATATTGAGCAAAAAGTCCGCGAGTGATCAATCGAGCAAGTGGGACTGTGCTGGTGAAAGGCCTGATTGTGCGTTCCTAGAACGACGTCCTCAAAATCGAGCTGCAAGTTGTTGGCAAGTTGTTGGCACCAAGGCCGGATGTTCAAACTTCAAACGTTCACCAATCGTAGCGCCCAAGTCGTCGCGGTCATGCGGACTGTCGGTGTCTAATCGGAGTTTCAGTTCAACATATCCCATTTCAATCCCAGCTGTTCGTGCCCTCAACGCCGGTTCTTCGCACCTGGATTCCTGCAGCATTTCTCCAAGCTAGCGGTGTCTGTTACAGCTTTCCCGACGAAATCTGGACGAAATGGTACGCCAGCGCAGTATCTATGTGGCTCATTGAGCGGTGAATAAAAAGCTGACACCAAAATTATAGTCAAACGTTTTCACTGACTACGATGCTCAGGACATCATCGATGAAAAGATTGAACGCCTCGAGGCTATGATACGCAAGTTGAAACGTCGTCGGAATAGATATAGTGCTGTGTTTCAACTTCCCTTCGAGATTCTTTCGCTTATACTTGTTGCCGCAAAACGTCAGGCCATCTATACCCAGGATCAGGAGTGGACTAATGTCCTCTTTGTTTGCCAGCGTTGGCGGAAAGTCGCGTTAGCTACCCCCTCATTTTGGTCCATGATTCGCATCGACGAAAAGTGGGCCCGTAATGAGGTTGTGGAGTGGTCGATGGGGGCACCTTTGTCTGTCGTCTGCGATATTTCCTACGTCTACTCCAATCATGAAGACTTCTGCGCGTTAACCCAAAAGATTCTAGAGGAAGGCGAACGACTCCAGGATTTCTCCGTCAAATTCTTGGGCGCGCATGACCTTAATACTGCTGAAAGGTTACTCCGCATCGCCTCCGCACGCCCGACTCCCTTCATTCAGCGTCTCGATGTTGAAGCTGATTTTGAAGAAGATGGAGGCCTCCATCTGTCGAAAGGTATCCATTTCACGGACACGCAATCCCTCCGTGTCTTGCGGTTTAAAAATGTCACATTCCCGCCCGAAATCCCCGATCTGTCTGGATTGAGGATCCTTAGCATCGAACACAAGTACGGAAATCGTGGGGTGACACTGCCTTGGATCGTCAAGGTGCTGCGCCGCATGCCGAATCTCGAAGTGCTCCAGCTGTTCAATGCTACCTGCAACATCGTTCGTGACCGTTCTCCAGACATCGAGTCCCCGGTGCATCTCCCTTATCTAACGCGTCTCGATGTCAAAGTGCCCGGCGCTCAAGGGGCTCAGCTATTTGATCGCCTTGAATTTCCGAAATCGACCATCATCACAGCGACTTTCGATGGTTGTCCTGTCGATAATCAACCACTGCAACGTCTTTTTTCACGACTTACATCTGGACCCCATGCTGTCTCGTTTCAACGGATGCTCATCGATGCGCACAAGGAATTCCGCCTTGAACTGCTCACTGCGAGTGGTATTCCCTTTTTTCAGCTGAACCTACCGTTTTATCCTAGGGAAATAGCCTCTTACACCCAGCTTTGTGAGAGCGTCCCTCTGGATCACGTTCACCACATGACTTTTGCCAACGGAGAACGGGACTGGGATCATACCCACAGAGCTTGGAAGGTCCTCTTTCCTAGCCTCACCAACCTGAAAACCATTGAACTCGTGTCTCAATATGAGTTCGTGCTATTGCCCCTGCTATACCCTTACGATGGCTCGCCCGCGAACGGGTCACTTGAAGTCGTTTGCTACAAGGGCAAGGCATTCGGTGTCCTACCAACCCTACAAGAGATTTCGGATCTAGATATCGGTTCTCAGGAAGAGTTAAACACTATGCTGGAAGAAGCACTGTTGGCCAATCGCGGCAATAAGGAGGCTCCGAGCTTTTTCGCTTTCAACCTGTGCTTGCTCAAGGACCGCTCCAATATGGGTGTCCCTTTTCAGAAGATGGTCATTCGGGATTGCGAGGTTGCGGAATGGCAGGTCAATATCCTCAGACGGCTCATTGAGGTTGATTGGGACGGAGAGACTCAGATGGAAACCTGATTTCGAACCACAATGTACATGCATATTTTACTAGTAAATTGTCGTTGCCTTGGGAGTCTGGGGATCTATTTGGTACAAATGAACATGCTACTTCACGTATGATTTACGCCTCGGACGGGAAAGTGCAATCAACCGTAATGCTGCGAATTTCCTCAGCAAGTGGTGTCTAACAATAGATGAGCAGCGTATCTTGTCAAGGCAACAAGGTGAACGCACATCACTGGATTCGTCGGAATAAACAGCCGCCTTGCATTCTATCATAATATAAATGGTTCATTAGAGGTTGCGATAGACGTCAAAGTACGCACCAAAAGTGACTTCTCCAAGAGACGTGAACCGGAAAACCGAAACGGAGACGAAAGGGAAGTTATAGTAGTAATCAGGCTGGAATATAAGAAAGAAGCATTACTCAAACTGAGCTCGGGGTTACGGATGAGAAGCTACTCACATAGTCATCGAAACTGACATTCCATTGGGTCCCTGAGGAGCCATTGACAAAGCCGGTTTGCTGGCCTTTGTAGATATCGACGCTGTCTTCATATTGCGCCGTAAACGTGGTCAGTTGATTCCCTCCGTCGGTAAACATTTGCATATCCTGAGTGAATGAAATGGGGTCTGGAACAAGGATGGTCGTTAGATAGGCTAATGGACACCCCGAAGGTAACTTACAGTTCCACATGTCTCCATTATGCGTTCCGCTACTTGATGGCGGGAGCTGCTTCATAGCTGATGATCCACCAGGAGGGGAGTTCATCGTGACGTTGTAGCGATATTGCATGTGAGGTCCTACCATGGCGCCTGTTGCCGCAGAGCCAGTATGCACAAGCACGACATACACGGAACCTCCCCTCCCTGCGAAGTTGTCCCCAGGCTGAGCATCTACGGTGTAAATGTAGGCATCAATGTTCCAAGTGAGCGTTTCAACCAAGGTCTCCTGGTCGAAGGGGAAATCCCTCTTATATATCAGCTCTTGGTCTTGCATGATGTTGAGTATTTGACTGCGGGGAAGTTACGGATGGTCAAATGAATCTCGGGATAACTCAAGGTGCTAAATCACGGTGTCAACTTACTGGCGCCAGTAGTTCGTCCCAGGGGGAGGCGTAAGTTTATTGACGTATGTTCGAGGTTTCTTGCGCTCTTCAAGCTTCGTAGGCGTTCGCTGCTCTTTGGGTGTATCGTCCAAGCGAGCTTCCGACTTGGCGCGAAGGGTAGTATCAGTTGGTGAATTTGAGGAATGGGACATTGTGATGGAACGAGGTTTCTGTGGAGTTCTGGTACTTGATGATCACGGTCGGTATGTCTTTTATACCATAGCGAGACCCTGGCTTTGGGGACCATGAGAGAACTTCAGTCCTTGGCAATAACCTGAACCGAGCAAGCGTAAGATAGATAACATGGAATAGTGCAGACCGACCGAGGACTGACTGCGATTTCCCTCTAAGCTCATCCTTCGGAGGCAATCCAGGGCGGAGTTGGCAAAAATGGCAAAAACTAGAATAAGACGCGTCGACGCTGGGTTATCTTCCCTGGTATGTGTGGGTCTGAAACTCACGGAATAAACAAGCGGCCGGCAAAGTTTCACCGGAGCGAGCACCTAGCACTGCAGCTCCACGTACAAGGGTGGCATTCACAGTAGATATAGTGCCATATCTACAGAGCGCAGTCTATTTTGACGGAGGCTAGGATGGCAACAATAGAGAGGGCCATCATCTGAGTCCTGACTCGTGGAGTTCCTGAGAGTCTGAGGACGAGCTTGAGCCTTGAAGCTTGAAGCTTGAGCTTGAGCACTTGAGTACTGGGTGAATACTTGAGTATAGCTTGCGTAGAGACGAGAAGGACATGCGAGCTCAGAGAAAGGTGAAGGCAAAACCTCGGAGCTTTCCGATTTAGCTCTCAGGAGCGCCCTGCCCAACCCCTAGCCAGGGAAACAATCGTTTACGCAGCAGAAAGAAAGAGGCCTGAAGGCCTGAAGCTTGAAGGATGGAATGAAATTTATAGACATGAGGAATGGCTCTCAAAATATCTTCCGGGGGAAAGAGTGAAACACATAATTGTCCGAGGGGATAACAAAGGTTATACACGATAAACAGTAAAGCAAGCTACGAAATTGTCCCAAGTGAAGCGAGAAAAGTGCAGAATATGTATGAGCGATACAAATAGGGCCTTTACTGAATGGCCCAGGCTTGGTTGGTATTGGTGTCCGTGCAGCTGAACATCTGCAACTGGTTACCATCTTCAATTTTGGCGTTCGTCAAGTCCAGGCACAACTTATCGGCACCAACGCGCTGGTAGAACTGGGATTGCTGGGTGTCATATGTCCACTGCTGAGCGGCAGAGCCATCACATCCGCGCAGAACGATGAGATTGCCGTTTTGGGGCACTAAGAGAACCCATGTCAGGTTCGACGTGTGGCAAACGATGCGTTATTGCTTACTGTCTGAACCAGAGTCAACGCAGTAGGTTCTGCCGGCGTCTGTAGTTTGTATCGTTGTCGAGCCAGCGTTTGACAACCATGAGATCGCGTTAGATGAGCCAGAGCATCGGTTGCTGGACGAAAATAAGACAAGGCATGTATGGGCGACGAAGAGGAGTACTCACAGTTCCACTGGGACGCCATCCCTCTTCACGTTGTTGGCGGTGGTGATGCACTTGTTTTTGTCTTCAACGAGGTGGAGTTGAGCGGGTCGAGCGGTCGAGGAGGAGGACACAGCCGATGACGTCGAGGTCGACGAGGAAGGGATAGATCCTCGGGTCCAAACTTGGTTAGAGTTGTTGTCGGTGCACTTCCAAGTTTGAACAAGATTGCCGTTGAAGGTCTTTCCTCCCTCCAAGTCCAGGCATTGACCTAGTGGTATTGAGATGAGCAGAAAGTCGATATCTGGGCAAAAGAGTAGCTGACCTTTGTCCTTGACTGCGAGGCGCTTGTCATTGGTATAATACCAAGTCTGAGCAGGGAGGTTTTGATAACATTTCCAGATTTTCATTTGGACGCCATTTGACGGGTCTACGATGGCCGCGTAAGCAGGGGGAAAGGCAACGGACGAGGGAAAGAACTCACTGTTACCCGCGTCCAAGCACCAGTCCGTGCCGGCAAGATGTACTTGAGTCGTCCCTGCGCTGAAAGCCCACATTTGATTGGGTTTCCCGTTGCAGTCGTTACTGAAGGGGAAAATGTGAGTAGATACAGACGCTTGAGCCGAGGAAATGATTGACAACGTACATGTCGACGGGTGCTCCATTAGCGTAAGAGGTGCTTTTGACTTCGAGACATTTGCTAGTATTGCCATTGGGGTGAAGTACCGATGAGTCTGCACGAGCATGTAGGATGGTGAGGGCGGAAGTAGAGTAAGTAGAGGTGCCGAGAGCGATGATGAGCGCAGAGAGCATGTTTTCAGAAGCTGGCGATGAGAGATTTTGGTCAAGGGTTGGCAGATATGATGAGAGTAGGAAAGCAAGGATGTGGGACTTCGATGCTGGGTCTTCGTCGTAAAAGGGAGGTTTTTATACGCCAGAGACTTCGACTCCTAACCAAAACTTTGCGGTTAGACATGTCAACTTGTCAAGCGGGAGGGCATAAACCTCCCGCCCCGCCTCCATGTCGTCATATTCAGACAATAGGAGTTGTCCGTCTCCACTTCGAGCCTTCGCCCGTCCTCTTTGGGTAGTGCAGTCGGGCCAACTGCCATGGAAACGCGCTTCTGTTTTCCGGGTCGGATACTTATGCATTATGTCTGAATGCATACTGCAGACAGACGAGTCAAGTAGAGTACGAGCCCGTAGTCATCAGCGTGTCCGTCCAAATTTTAAGTGTTGCGGACGGTGGAGGAGGATCTTTTAGAGTATGAGTTGGCGTCAGTTCCTTCAACTGACTCAAGTATTCTTAGAACATTCAGCCCGAAGCCAGCCAAGGACGGGTACTCTGTTCATCAGTAGCACTTTCTCAGCGGCTAGATTGCTTGTAAAGAAAGAATAGTAGGCGTACAACGGATCGGGGCAGGCGAGCCGAAATCGGCTGGACCATTGGTCGGAGGAGTCAGTCTCAAACTTGCGACGTCGTGACGTCATTGCCAATCTGGGCATTGAATCCTCCCTGTACCGCCCCTGAAGCATGAGAGGGATGCAGCACTGCGACTGCGTTCCATCGTAAGTTCACAGTTGCCCCGCACTCTAATTGCATGCCCTGGGGCGAAGCAGGTCACTGTTCTGAGGCTAGCGAGGTCTAGATTGGAGGGAGTTTAAATGCGCTAGTCAAATGTTGGTGCAGCAGCGCGAGCGTGGTAATACACCGGTGTTCACAGATGAAAGCACCCCAGGCCTCATGAATGACGCTGGATACAAGAATGGAAGAAGATGTATAAATCGAGGAAGGGGTACACATAACGGTATACAGGGGAAAGCAAATGCAAAGTGTAAAGCTACGAAATTGTCCCATAAGTTACGAGAAAGTCCGATAAGGAAGTTGTCTCTGTAGAAATCTATTGTGTGACCCAAGCCTGGTTGGTGTTGGTGTCCGTGCAAGTGAACATCTGCAGCTGATTGCCGTCCTCGATTTTAGCATTCGTCAAGTCGATGCACAATTTATCGGCGCCGACAAGTTGGTAGAATTGGGACTGCTTGGTGTCGTAGTTCCACTTCTGGGCCGCAGTCCCGTCACACCCACGAAGAACGACGAGGTCACCGTTCTGGGGCACTGAAAGGGTCGATGTCAGAATCTGTGGGGAAGGTGTGTATCGGACGAGGCTTACTGTCAGGACCAGAGTCGATGCAGAAGGGTTTGTTTGCATCTGTAACTTGAATCGTTGTAGGGCCGTTGTTGAATAACCACGAGATTGCGGCGGTTGAACCAGAGCATTGATCACTGAATAGAGGTAAGACAAAGTGCGAGAGAACCGAGGGGAAGGTGCTTACAGTTCCACTGGCACACCATCTTTCTTGACGTTGTTGGCGGTGGTGATGCACTTGGTCTTATCTTCCACGAGATGGAGCTGAGCAGGGCGAGAGGTAGTGGTTGCGGAGGGAGCGGATGTCGATTTCGATGTCGATGAGGGCGAGGACGTTGAAGATCTTCGCGTCCAAACCTGGTTGGAGTTGTTGTCGGTACACGTCCAGGTTTGAGCGAAATTTCCATTGAAAGTTTTTCCTCCTTCCAAGTCGAGGCATTGACCTAAGGAGTGTGAATACGAAGCGACGAATACTAAGGGAGTGGATACTAACCTTTACCCTTTACTGCTAGACGCTTGTCGTCGGTGTAATACCAAGTCTGAGCGGGCAAATTTTGGTAACACTTCCAGATTTTCATGTGGACGCCATCGGCTGGGTCTATGACAACAACGTAAGCGGGGAAATAGGAGGAGGGATGTAAAAGGGCTTGCTTTTGCCTGCATCCAAGCACCAGTCGGTATCAGCAAGCTGGACCTGCGTAATCCCGGCATTGAAGGCCCACAACTGATTGGCTTTCCCGGTGCAGTCGTTACTGGGGGTATGTGAGTAAAGTCGTTTCGATGCGAGGAGCGGTTGAAGACTTACATATCAACGGGTGTCCCGTTTGCGTAGGAGGTACCCTTAACTTCGAGACACTTGCCGGTGTTGCCGTTAGGTTGAAGAACAGATGAGTCTGCGCGGGCATGGAGGATGGTGAGAGCAGACGCGGAGTAGGTGGATGTGCCGAGGGCGATGATGAGGGCAGAGAGCATGATGGTCAAAGTTTGGCGGAGGTCGATGTCGGTGACTTAATGGATGTGATGAGTGTAGAAAAGCAGGAGGAAGGGGCTTCGATGTCGTTTTCCCATTTTCGACGGGGAGGTTTCTATACCCAAGAAAGTTCGACTCCTATACCAACCTATTGCTGTTAGAGATGTCAACGGTTGGACTTGACAACATACCTCCCGCCTCCCATGCCGTCATAGGTGAGCAATAGGAGGTGTTTTGGTACACTTTGGGGCGTCGCCCGTCTTCTTTGGGCAGTGCAGTCGGAAGTTGGTAGCCGGGTCAGCGTTTCCGCTTCGCGGGTCGGGTGGGTATGTCAGAGTCACTGCCTTGGAGGGCGGACTCAGCGAAAAGACGACTTGGGTCGGCAGCAGGCGGGTATCAGTGCACAGGCTGCCCACTGTATAGATGCTACGAGGCTTTTGCGGCGGTTAAGCTCTAAGGTGCTTTGGTGAATAGCAGGACCAGTATGAAGAAATGACACTCACGAGGCTGTATCAAGGATTCATCCTAGCATCCGTGTTGCTCTGCGCAAGCCCTTTTTCGGTGAAAGTATTGAAGCGAAACCGTTTCCAGCCACAAACAATGACGTCACGCGTCACAACGCGTCCCTGACCCTGTAAATCGAGTGGACGCGAAAAAGGCATCCAAGTATTCGACTGACTGCCTCAATACACAAGTAAAACACCTCCAGCCTCCCCTTTTCGCTTATAGGAAGCGAATGCTAGGCGAGGTAGGAGGTGAATTTGTGTGTTTTGAGGGGAGTCGGCCCAGTCTCGGATGGATGAGTAGGAATTGAAAAGCGGGTGGGCGATTACCTTGGGCGCATCAAAGCACTTTGTACGAACCATAAGGCGGCGATGAAGCGAGAAAAACGGATAATGCATTGTTTAATGACAGTTGAGAGACTCGACTTCGCCCAGTACACATCTACTTCTCCACCCCTCGCTTAGATGAAGCGAATAGGTAGGTTAGGAAGAGAAGGAGGGTGGTTTGAGGCGAGTCGGCCGTGTCTTGACGTCGTGCGATCGTTCGGCTCTTGATGTCGTCCGAGTCGTCTTGCGGGGCGCTCGATCTGTAAAAGAGGTCAGAGGTACCCACACAGGAAGCTTCCACACTCCGTCCCGTGCCTACGATGAAACAATTGCTTGTCAGTATGCCTCGAGCCACCAGATGTAAAATGTATGACTTACCCCCCCAGAACGCCGCCATGCCCTGGCCTGAAACACACCTCCACTGGTTCTCGACAAAGCTTTACCTACGGGGAATGAGCCCCACCCGCTTTCAGCGTAGGGACACGCYCCGTGGTCCTAGCYCGTGAGCCATTGCGATTTTCGCTATGCACCGCCCGCGTGGCGGACCAGCCGTTCCACACTTCGGGTACATGGGAGGGACCCCCCAGCCTAATCCCCGCAGGGTTAGCCAGGGTCAGTCTGAAGTGTCCAGTCGTTGCGATGCCATTCTCCTCTAAAACAAACAAGTCAGTAAGCAGTCATAATGAGAAGAAAAACACAATGACGTACCTCCTCAACTGTGCTCACCCGAACCCTGTACACCCTCTGAGGGATGATTTGTCCCGGGAAAGCGGACCACATCCCTGGGATAACAGAGACGAAGCCATATCCCTTAGAACAAGACCATCCCAGCAACTGACCCTAGGCAGAGGACCCCATCGTCTGTGAAGACGACAGACTCGTACGATAGGGCTGTCACCTTTGAATATGTGCATCAGCGCGTAGCATGTGCGAGGTGGCAACACCCGAAGGCGTATATCCCAAAGTACGGGAGAGTGAGCACTAAAAACCGCAACACACTTACTCTCCCGCAACCCCCACTTCCCATGCAAGTCCCTCTTCCCGGGGAAAAGAGAGGTGAGAGACGGCGAGCTTTTATGTGCTTTTGGGATAATTAGTTAGTCATATCCGCGTTGGCTGTGTTGAGATGCTGGATTTGTTGGTAAACGATCGAAGAGGCTGGGAGGACGCGTCGACGTGAGTCAGCACGTGACGGCGGCGGCTGGTCTGTGTGGCGCCACCCGAGCAGAGCCTTGTGCTTGCTTCACCACTGTCGGGGTTCGCAATACTTGGACCAATGATCCAACCGGGTGTTCACATAAGAGGAACTTAATTTATTGCTGCTAAGACAAGATATTGTGCGTGAAAATCGTAGTCACTGAGCAAAAGACGTAGTGTAGAGGCTGAGAGGTAAGAGTGAGAAGATAAATGAGGGAACGCGGAGGCAGTAACGCCGTGTGGTGTACCAGAGACAAAGAGATACGTCGCGACAAATNKGGGGGGGGGGGGGGGGGCACCATGATGGCGATGACGAAGAAAAAAATCGATTGGGGGGAATCTAGGGCAAGTCGTAAAGGTCATAATATCCGGTCCAGAGGCAGTAGTAAAGAGCGCAGTCAGGTGGTTATTTGAAGCCACCATACGTCCACCACCAAGCTCTGGGTTGCGCCGGGTGAGATTGAGCGGTATACTTGGGAAAGCACTTCCATTTCCCGTTCGCCTGGTTGTTTGAGAGGGAGCTCGAGGGTTTGATTGCTGGGCCTTGGTTGCAGAGATACAGAGATGATCGTGTAACCTTGGAAAAGTGCACTGATGGTACTGACCCTCGTGCACCATGTCCGTTTTATACATTGGCATTCGCGACGAATACGCCCCGTCGACCGGTGCTAGCCTGCTAGGTACTAGGAGTATTTTGATTTTCGCGACCTTCTGACGCAATGCTGTCCAGAGTGTCAAAGCTAGGGCACGGCGGCGAGTCACCCAGAAATAGCCCAAGTTGAGATTGGCAACCGAGGTCCGTCGCAGGATTAGCTCAACGCGGTGATGTGTAGAAAAGGTATCAATATTCAGTTCTCGTTTCAAGGGCATAGTGATGGTTGAATATGACACATACTGCTCGAGCATACTTGGCGAGATGAGAAGCAGCATAACTGGGAGAATTATGTCGGATGTGCATTAAAGTAAAAGCTCAGAAGGAAGCGCGCTAGCAGACAGACATGGAGAGCTCGAAAGCTCAAGCTCGTTGAGAAAACAGCGACGATGATCTCTGCAGAAAAGTGGAGGAGGGGGCANGTGGATGTCGCCGATCACACCGATCACATATTTATCAAGCAATTCATTCTCACAGTCAGAATTTGTCGTCACACGGTCAGACTCAGATTCTCACAGTCAATGACATTGTCTCACGGGGTGGCACCTGCGCCTCGCATGAACCTTCCGAGGCTTGGTCGCATATCAAAGACTCCCCCTCCAAATCGCATTTTACTCCCTCGCTGTTGTCGATACCCACCGCGGNAAAAAAGCCTCAATGTACACAAGGGATGTCTCCCAATGTCCCCCCGCCAAATTTCCCGGTGGTCGGCCAGTCACATCCCGAAAAAAATGAAATAAAAATAATGGACGGATGTTCCAGGCTAAAAAGTGTTTCTTGGTCGATCTGAGAGTGGCTCTTTGTGCAACCTGGCCTGTGCGGCGTGAGAAATTCCTCAATGTCAGCCCGTTGCTTTTGAATTGCTCGAGCTCTTGCAGTTTCAATTCCTTTCTTCCCTTCCCTCAGTCACCCCGCCACTTTTCCTCCCTCAAGAATCTACAGCAAATCCTCTGAAACAGCGTCGAAATGGCTCGTACCAAGGTACTTTCTCTTCTAATGCCTTTCAAAATGCTCTTGAACTCATCCGTCGTCGACGCTCTAGCAAACCGCTCGCAAATCTACCGGAGGTTCGTCGTCGTCGTCGGTGGTGGTGCCACATACTCTTCCGCAGATGGGTCTGACTCGATGATATTTAGGAAAGGCTCCTCGTAAGCAACTCGCAACCAAGGCCGCCAGGAAGACCGCAGCCGTGAGTGCTCTTCATCGTTATTGCCGTTGTGCCCGCCACCGTGGTCGTCGTTGTCGCCGATGACGCCGAACTTCCGACGGGCGCTCCGGGCGCTTCCCGCTTCTACTGCTTGCTCACATGGAGTCATTGTGATTGTAGACTGCCACTGGTGGTGTCAAGAAGCCCCACAGATTCCGCCCCGGAACCGTCGCTCTTCGTGAGATTAGGAGATACCAGAAGTCCACCGAGCTCCTTATCAGGAAGCTCCCCTTCCAGCGTCTCGTCCGTGAAATCGCCCAGGATTTCAAGGTAAGCTTCATTGCTCCTCCTCGTACCCTTCGACGATGCTCACCGTCCTGCATTGTGTAGACCGACTTGCGCTTCCAGTCTTCCGCCGTCATGGCTCTTCAGGAAGCTGCCGAGGCTTACCTCGTGTCTCTCTTCGAAGACACCAACTTGGCTGCTATCCACGCTAAGCGTACGTTTCCATGACTCATCACCGCGACATGCTGCTGACTCTGTCTTTGTAGGTGTCACCATCCAACCCAAGGACCTCGCCTTGGCCAGGCGTCTCCGTGGCGAGAGGTCTTAAGTAATCAATCTGCCTTCCACATTCCTGCCTCACATCACACCATCGCTGATGGGTCTCGCGACATGTGGACGACATTGTTTCCTTTCTTCACTTTCCTTATCTATATTCTACACGGTTCATCACTCTTAACTCCCCCCTCTAAACCATCACTATCACCGGCCTTGTTCTGGTCTACCACTCGTCAATGTTGGCTGGGCATAGGGCGCAAGTGATTGATGCATGTCTTCTTTCCTCTGATATGATCGATTTGTATATGTATGGATGTCTGATGCCTACAAGCTACTCCTCTCCCCACACCTTCCCCCTCACGATATAGGCATCCTCCGTTGATAAAGTATGCCCTTACGATGATACGAAGTGTGTAATGTACGTATGTCATATGCACGGACTATTTGTTTCGGCATTATGGCGCGCTATCATCCCCGTTCCCGTCATGGGCGGACGCTTCTACACCGTGACCAACTCTCCCCTCCTTGACTGCTTTCCCTCCAAACATTCTGCTCTGGATACCGCTCGTCCAGATATCCAGGCATATACTCGTGCGAGTACTGCAGAGCCCAAGCTTCCATGCCAAGGTGGGTTGCGTCTTTGCGAGCATCCTTCCACTGTATTGACTGTGCTAGTACGCACATTTCCCCTATTGCCCCTATGACGACACCACGAACCAGTTCTCCCGCTTGACAAGTTGACATGTCCAACCGCAATCCGCGCTCCCACTTTTGTTTAGGAGCCTTCGACCTCTGGGGTATATAAACCTCGCTTTCATCGCAGGATGCCTTCAGTTTCTAACTCACCTCTTTCTTTCACCCCACCTCCACCAACACCCGTGTATTCGACCTCGACCTCGACTTCGACATCATGTTCACCAAGTCTTCGCTGATCGTTGCCTTCGGCGCGACGACCTATTCTGCATCTGCGCTATCATTCAACTTCAATTTCGGCCGTGCTGTCAGCGGCTCGACGCTCCTCCACCCCAACGGGAACAACGCAAAGTGTCTTGAGGCGAAGGGTAGCTCCCTTGCCAATGGCACACCCGTTTCCATGTACGTCTTTTCTTCACCTCATACTCCTGATTGACCCCTAATTTTGACTTGAACTACAGCAACGATTGCAACGGGAAGGCCACTCAGGATTGGGTACTCGGTTCCAGGACCACCCAGGTCAAACTTGCCGGTACTGACTTCTGCTTGGACGCTGGTAGCAGTAAGCATCCTCAACATCCTTTCTCGGCGTTATGCTAACGCCTTCAATCACAGAACCTGGGGACAGGGTCCAAATGAAGGTTTGGAAGTGCTACGACAACCTGCCTGCTCAGACCTGGTATGCGACTGACGATAAGCGCATCGCTCTCAAGGACAAAGGTTAGTTCTCGTCCTATGGTACCTTGTCAACGTCACACTAATCGACTCTTTTTGCGTTTGCAGGCCTTTGCCTTGACTTGACCGATGGCAAGCTCGACAACGGCAGCGTCGTCCAAACTTGGAAGTGCTCCAACTACAATGCCAACCAGATCTGGACTCAGGCTTCTGCGCCCTCATCATCGTCTTCATCTTCACGATCTGCTTCATCTACCTCCTCTTCTGCATCCACGTCTTCCGCCTCTTCTACACGCTCCTCATCATCAACCACATCATCTGCTTCCTCCACACGCTCCTCATCTTCAACTACATCTTCTGCTTCCTCCACCCGTGCCTCTTCATCATCTTCCTCCGCTCCGTCGTCGTCGTCGACTTCATCCCGTGCCTCTTCATCAGCGACCTCTTCTTCTGCCGCCCCATCTGCTTCCTCGACCCCTGTCCAACTTCGCCTCGCTGAAAACACCGGCAAGTGCCTTGTCACTCACGACGAGTTTAAGACGAACGGTGCCCCAATCGAGATGTATGTGATTTTCACGCCCCCTTTCCATGCGCAGATACTGAAATTGTGCCTTTCTTAGTAACTCATGTAACTCTTCTGAAAGATGGACGTACAAGAACGGTACGACCCCTATTGAGCTTGCTGGTGGTAGCACCAGGTACTGCGTCGACTCTGGTTCTGACAGTAAGCACCTCGTATCACTCTACTTCTTCGATGGTTCACTCATACCTGCGTTACTCAGAGCCCCAAAACGGCGACCTTCTCGCCATCCGCCAATGTGATGGTAGCCGCCCTCAGACTTGGAACTATAACGACGCTCAGAAGCAGTTCAGTCAGACCAGCGCTGATGGGAAAAAGCTGTGCATCGACGTGACGAACGCGAAGGTTGACGATGGTACCTTGTTACAGGTGTTCACTTGCACCGACGGTAACACCAATCAGGCTTGGGTTAATAAGTAGAGGATTTTCCGACCGGTCACGCCATGTTTGATTTCTCTTGTGTATTTATGCTCGTCCTTCAACGACCATATATTTTCATGGTTAACACCCGAGTCTCATTCTACATGAACGTTGCAAAATGAACTAGTTCGCAAGTGTGGGCCAGGCTGAGTGTGGGAATCTTATCTTCACAACCTTTGCCATCGTCTCGTGCGACCGACGTGCGGGCTTGCCATTTTCAGTTCAACGTGCCCTTCAACTTGCCATTGTCAGCTTCTTCTGGATACTGCTAGCATCGGTGCACTGATCAACTGATACGGGTTACTCTGTGCAGTACTCTATGTGCGACGTCGACTCACCCCGATCCCCCCAGTCCTGTATGGCGGTCGTCCGGCGTATCTAATACGGCTCAAGTGACTGTTCTGCGCTCTGAAGGAACACCTTGGAAGTGCTTGCTCATCTACACTCGCTTTCGGTAATGAAATAAACCAAAATTCTTGATGACGCGTTCGACTTCTTGCCTTTCAAGTTCTCAAACAGCTTGAGCCGGACACCTGCCTTCGGAGAGGAGACGGTTTTTTGGCTACGCCATATCATGGAATCAATACACTGGTCATCTCAAGGGCTTCCTGGCGGAAAAACTTGGCTAGCTTTACCAGTCACCGTCCTCGTTTGGCGACCCCTTACCCATCACAAGAACCCAATCCACGGCAACAACTCCCCCCTTTGCACCCCATCCGTCAGGGCAGTATGGTTGAGCCGTAGGAGGAGGAGGTTTGACATACCCACCCGACCCGCATAGCGGAAATGCTGACCCATCTGTCTACAGCCGACGCACTGCCCAATGAAGGCGAGCGCGGGCGCGAAGTATACGCAAGAACGACTCCTATCGTCCTCCTATAACGACATACGAGGCGGCAGGTGTTTCCCCAAGTCCTCCCGCTTGCAACCCGCTTGTCAAGTTGACATGGTTAACCGCAACGTTCTGGTATAGGAGTCGAAGTCTCTGGGGTATATAAGCCCTAGCTTTTCAATGGTGAATTGGCAGCAAAGTCTTCATCTCCTCCTCCCTCCATTCTATCGACCACCCTTCGGCAACACCGACTTTTGCCAACTATCGACAATATGATTTCCGCGCTCATCGTCGCCCTCGGTACCTCCGCCTACTCCGCCTCTGCTCTCACTCTTCTTTACGCTCGTGCGGAGTCGTCCGTCCTCCACCCTAATGGTAACACTGCCAAGTGTCTCGAGGTTAAGGGGACCTCCTACTCCAATGGCACGCCTGTTGAACTGTAAGTCCTCGAATACACCTTCTATACTAGGCCAGCCTTCCTCACACATCCCGCAGAAACGATTGCAACGGCAAAGCCAACCAGATGTGGGCCTTCAGCCCCGGTACCACACAGGTGCATCTCGCTGATACCGACTGGTGTTTGGACGCTGGTAACGGTGAGTAGAATGTTTCCTCTTCTGTCGATGCGATACTCACTTTATTCTGACAGACCCAGCCGATGGCGTCCAAATGAAGATTTGGCAGTGTTACCAAAACTTACCTGCCCAAACCTGGTACTATACCGACGACAACCGCCTCGCAGTCAAAGACAAAGGTTAGTGTGCTCTCCGTGAGAAACGTCGACTCGTGCTCACCCATCCCTTCAGGCGAATGCCTTGATTTAGAAGGAGGCAAGACCTTCAACGGCAACCTTGTTCAGACTTGGAAGTGTACCGACAATAATATCAACCAAGTTTGGACGCGCGGGTCTACCACCCCTTCGTCATCGACATCGACATCATCGGCTGCATCTTCGACCGCTACCTCGCGCCCGGCTCAGCTCCACCTTGTAGAAGACAAGGGCAAATGCATCACCACTGCAAACAATTTGAAGAAGGATGGCGCGCCTGTCATACTGTAAGTCAGGCCAACAATTCCCTTTGAACCTCGACTAATCCTTGTCTCAGCGGCGAATGCTCCGGATCAACACCCGCTCTTGCGTGGCGTTCAACTTCGGGTTCGACAACAATGCAGTTCACGGATGACAACAAAGACTTATGCATCGACTCGGGCTCTGATGGTAAGTTTACAGCTGGAAATAACCTCGGCCCATCTAATTTGGTGATGTCCATAGTGCCCCAAAATGGCGATCTCTTGACAATTCGCGGCTGCGACGGTAGCTTTGGTCAGAAGTGGACTTACGACACGACGCAGTCCCAATTCTACCAACTCGTCAACGGCGTTAAGATGTGCGTTGACCTGACCAATGCTAATATCGTCGACGGCAACCAGTTGCAGAGTTTCGTTTGCACGGATACCAACACCAATCAAGCTTGGGTCGTTGTTCAGTAGTCGAACAGACTTTTATCATCTTTTACATTGGATTATTCACGCTCTCTCCGGGACTTTGTCGCATCATTTCGTACTTTGCTATGTATCACCCTATACATCCTTAGGCCATCCTTTCATTATAATCAATAACTGTCTTTGATAATGATATTCCATCCGTATCCCTTTGCAACATCGTCATAAAACCTCCTATAAGCGTGATTAATAAGCACGAAGGCGGTCTTAACTTACTACTTCCTATCGTCTGTACGCCNTTTTTTCACGTTCTCTGGGTCTTGATACAGGAGTTCCTGCTAACGCGGCGGCGGTAAGCGCGCCGGCGCTTTCCTGTTGACTAATTCACTGCCAAATTTCTGATCCTTCGTCTTGCCTTCGTCTCACAAGCAGCTCACAAGGCTAACACGCACACCGGGAAGATAATTCCAGCTCCCGGTATCGCACAACCTAGGGTTGACGTCGATCAAGAGCTTTGTCCATTTTGGTGTTTCCAAGAGGGTACGCTCGGAGAAAGACAACTACCTTTTCGGTTCCACTGAACTTTTCTCCGCCATTGGCTACCTTCCTACGCCTAGTCGGCTTAGGTCGTCGCCGAGCTCGAAAGTCGTCTCATGGATTCCGAGGCTATGGATAATGGATGGCCTGTCCTATAAAAGCCCATACAGGACGCTACACTGACTACCAGACTTCAACGCAATACGCACTTTCTCCAGAAAAATGGCCAACTCGACAAACCAACAACAGGGAACCCTCCGCGCTCAGTCCGGGGTTCGCATTGACAATACACCCAAAGAGCAGCGCATGCCCGTGAAACTTGTGGAGCGCGATCTACCGAAAGGATACATCAATAAATTGACACCTCCGCCTGGAACGAACTACTGGCGCCAGTAAGTCATTCAGTTATTCCAACGCCGGTCTTCTATACTTATCTTGAACTTTCCCTTCGCGCCTCACAGCCAAACATTTACCATCATGAAAGACAAAGACTTGATTTTCAAGGCAGATTTCCCCTTTGACCAGGAGACGCTGGTCGAAACGCTCACCTGGAATATTGATGCCTACGTGTATACCGTAGATGCCCAACCCGGGGATGACTTTGCAGAGAGGGGAGGCTCCGTTTATGTTGTACTCCTCCACACGGGTTCAGCGGCAACTGGTGCGATGGTGGGAAGTGATATGTCATATCGTTATAGTGTGACGATGAGCCCTGCTCCTGGTGGTTCGTCGGCCGTGAAGCAACTTCCCCCGTCAAACAGTGGATCTCATAATGGGGATATGTGGAATTGTGAGCTTCGTAGCTCACATCGGGGCGGCTGATTTACCTCATTTCCTAGACCCCATTTCGTATGGCTCGCTCGATGTGTCAAAAATAAAATAGGGCCCCCCGCAGAAACTTTTTCAAAAWGTGGCCCCCCGCAGAAAGTCATGTCCGTTGATTGTAGTAATTGTCCCCCCGCAGATAGACGTACCTGGGACATGGTCCCCGCAGATAGTCACGTCTGAGTAGTGTCCCCCGCAGATACAATTTGGTGAACCAAATTTGAGATGCCCCCCGCAGATNAAGTCAAATAGCGCACCTTGTCGGAGCGCTCCCCGCAGATTGGTGAAATAACGCACCTAGTCAAGGTGCCCCCCGCAGATCATGGGATGTGACGGGCATGAGACGGCTAAGTCAACTGCCCCCCGCAGAAGGAGTGTGACAGAGGTGTGACACCATGGAACTGGATGGCCCCCCGCAGAAAAGACTTTGAGAGAGAGGTTTTCAGACGTCCCCCGCAGAAGTTGAAAAAAATCATCCGAAAAATTAAGTAAAATTAATAATTAATATAGATTAGCAGAAACGTAAGCAGAAATTCAATACAAAAATGCTAAATATGGAAATAGCAAACGGTTATCTTATCTCGCAAATATTTATCCACCTTCGTCACAATCATGGCCAAGGTGGCCAGGAGTCTTCTCCTCCTCCTCCCCTTCATTCAAAATTGGTGGGGGACATTGTTAAAGCACATACCTTTGTGAATGTGGGTGGAACACGTCGAAAAGTGATGAATCGGACTGGGATCCCAGTCCGATTCATCACCTGCCTAATTTGGACTTGAGCGCTTGAACACTCAACCATCTCCCCGACGACACTTGAAGCTTGACGAACCAACAACTAAAACTCTGTGAGTGTCCCTTCAATTTACCCAGTCTATTTTGCATATACTAACGATAGGGAGTGGTAGCCATTCCCTGCCTCCCAACAATGAGCTCCAAGTCGTTCTCCCCACCCTCTCCCCCTTGTACCAGAAAAGCGTCCATAACTGCATGAGTTCTGGTCTAAACCACTCGATTCCTTTCGCAAAAATCCATGATAGGTCACCGTAGCACTCACCCGTACCAACCGCCATGCTCCGAGGCTTCCCAAATCGTCTCTCCCCACCCTCTCCCCCGTGTACTTGCAAAAAATGCAATAACTAGGCGAGTTCTTGCTCTATTCTCTTCATTTCTTTTGAAAACACTAACAATATGTCAGCGCAGCAAATACCCGCCCTTGCCGCTGTGCTCTGAGGCTTCCCAGACCATCTCTGCCCATCCTCTCCCCCTTGTACCAGCCAAAAAAAGCGATATCTTTGTGAGTTTTCGCTTGATTTACTTGTTCTCTCTTTCAGATACTCACTATAGACTGTCGTAGTAGACTCTCTCACTCGCTGCCACGACTCGGATCGTCCCACACTGTTTCTCCCCACCCTCTCCTCCTGGCACTCTAACAGTGCGATAACTCTGCAAGTTCTTGCTCAAATCACTCATTCTCTTTTGAAAACGTTAACAATAGGTCATTGCAGCAGATCTTCGTAACAACCGCTGCGTTTCAAGGCTTCCCAGATCACCCCTCCCCCACCCTCCCCCTTTTACTAGCGAAATTTGCGGTAACTAGGTGAGTTCTCGCTCGATCCTTTTACTCTCTTTTGCAAAAGCTAATAGTAAGTCATCGCAGTCAACACCTGGATACGCCGCTGCGCTCCGGAGCTACCTCAACCGTTGCTCCTCACCCTCTCCCAAAAATGTGATAACTTTGTGAGTTCTCGCTTGATTTAATTGTTATATTTTGAAGACACTAACAACATGTCATAGTAGTCCATGCTCGCATTTGCTGCTATACTACGGAGTCGCACAGACCGTCTCTCCCCGTCTCTCCTCTCCTCCTTGTACTGGTAGCCAAAGAACGCCTCTTTCAACCATCCCCAATGCCTCTACTTCTGCCGCTGGTGCAAGCTCACCTGGCGTTGTGAACTCCCTCAAATCCCTAAATATACCAAACTGAAACTACCCGCAGACTCTTCGCGATGACTCCATCCTTCTGCCCTGCAAGTCTGACGCTCTCTCTCCTGAGTCCTTCACGAAGTTCGAACCCTTCGCAAACCTTCCACAGTCAATCCGCTCTATACGAGCCGCACGCGCTTCCTCAAGACCCTCATACATACAAGTAGATCGTTCATTCTCGTATCTACGAGACTCCTACTCTTTGCGACGGCTCTCACGACTCTCACACCCTCCGAGCCCGACGCTCCAAGGCTCTCAAGGATAGCGTTGGACTATCTCACAATACCAGGTACGTTCTTCACTCATAACATGGCTTGTGCCTCATGCTTATACCCATACAGCTACTTCAGTCGCCGTCGAACGTGTCTTTAGCACTGGCCGTCTAGCCCTTTCATTGATATGCAACCGTCTCTCTGCTCAATCAACTCGAGCTATTCTATGTCTTGGCGAGTGGAGCCGACTCAATATCAAGCACCCCAATCTTCAACTTATCTGTTCCAATGACCTTCGCAGCATAGCCAAGTTACCAGAGGTCGACGTAGCTGATCCGCATGCTATAGTCAATGATTACTTGATGGATGATGGCTGGGATGAGATTCACTAACCACTATAACTTTATGTACCTCTGTATCTGCTTCCCAGGCCTCTGTTCATCCGAAAAATGTGTCTAACCCCTGGCTCCTGAGAAATCAAACCCCCTATGTGATGCATGGTGCCGTTTTGACCCACTATCAACGAAATCCATGACATAGTACCTTGGCATACATATGGCATGCCTATTCAATGAATTTGAGCCTTGGTTCAAGGTAATTGAATGACCAGAGCATACCTTTATAATTCGCCCCATTTTGCAAGCCCCTGTGAAAAAGCCCCTGTAATGCGAATATCTTTGTTGTTTCTTGACCCATACACTGATACCCATGGTGGGTGTGGGTATGGGTGAACCCACAGAATGACCCGGGTTGGCTGTGTATGGGTTGGTACCAAAGCATACATGGGTTACCCAGGCTATTCACTAACGTCGAAGATGAAGATGAAAACTTGCCCGACAAGATAACCGTCCGCTCCTTCTATATTTAGCAATTTTGCATCCAATTTCTGCTTACGTTTCTGCTAAGAGAAATTAATTATTAATTTTGCTTGATTTTTCAGATGATTTTTTCTACTTCTGCGGGGGACGTCTGGAAACCACTCCCTCCAAGTCTCTTCTGCGGGGGGTCATTCAATTCCATGGTGTCACACCTCTGTCACACCACTTCTGCNGGGGGGCAGCTGACTTGACTGTCTCATGTCCGTCACAAGCCATGATCTGCGGGGAGCACCTTGACTAGGTGCGTTATTTCACCAATCTGCGGGGAGCGCTCCAACAAGGTGCGCTATTTCACTAATCTGCGGGGGACATCGAAAATTTGATTCACCAAATTGTATCTGCGGGGGACACTACTCAGACATGACTATCTGCGGGGAACATGTCCCAGGTATGTCTATCTGCGGGGCGATGATCATTTTAACTCACTGACTTGACTTTCTGCGGGGGGTGATTTTTCTTAGTTGAATCTGCGGGGGGCCCTATTTTATTTTTGACACATCGAGCGAGCCATAATTTCGTTTGCTCAGGATATGCAAATGTTCACCGACAGTGGCAATCAACTGACCACGTTTACCGCACAGTATGAGGATAGCCTTGACTTACATGATGGCCAGCAAACTGGTTTCGTTAATGGTTCCTCTGGAACTCAATGGAGTGTTTCCTTCGATAGCAGGGTGAGTGAAAATTTACTCTCATGCACTCTATGTGGTTAAAGCTGTGTTTCAGCCCGACTTCTATTCCAACTTCCCCTTTGTATCCCTTTCCGTTTTCTATGGCTCGCTTGATGTGTCAAAAATAAAATAGGGCCCCCCGCAGAAACTTTTTCAAAAAGTTGCCCCCCGCAGAAAGTCAAGTTAATGACTGACAATGATTGTTCCCCCGCAGATAGACGTACCTGGGACATGGTCCCCGCAGATAGGGATGTTTGAGCACCGTCCCCCGCAGATACAACTTGGTGACCAGAATTTTAGATGCCCTCCGCAGATTAATCAAATAACGCACCTTGTCAAGGTGCTCCCCGCAGATTGATAAGATGTCATACCTAGTCGAGCTGCCCCCCCGCAGATCATGGGATGTGACGGGCATGAGACGGCTAAGTCAACTGCCCCCCCGCAGACAGAGTGTGACAGAGGTGTGACATGGTGGAATTCGATGGCCCCCCGCAGAAGAGACTTCGAGGGAGTTGTTTTCTGACGTCCCCCGCAGAAGTTGAGATAAATCAACGAAAAAACATGTGAAATTAATAATTAATTTAGCTTAGCAGAAACGTAAGCATGGATTAGGTGCCAAACTTGCTAAATAAGGAAATAGCGGATAGTTATCTTAATTCTTATCAAGTATTCGTCGCCGTTTTCAGGATTTTTGTTGTTACCTACTTCAACCAGTGGTTCTTTGTCTCATTTTTGGGAGAAGGGTTCTCTGTTGAAATTTCTTAGTTGGGCTGCGGGCTGTGCTGAGCTCATCTACATTTATTTAGTGTCATACTACTTAAATCTACAAAAAATCTACAAGATTGCTACAAGAACCTCGATTACTATCTCGTGAGGGTCTTCCTTTGTTCATACCACATGGACGTTCGGCGCCAGCGGAGGTAGAAGGTGGTTGGGAGGCCCTTCGAAGGCTACGTTTCGTGGGCGAGTTCTCGATCAGTGAGTTATGGTCGCTTTGGTGGTACCAAGGGAGAAAGGGTGGGTGGGGACGGTCTGGGCGAGTCCGAAACGTGACAACAAGTGCGGGCGTAGACTACTGAGATGAGTCACTGGTTTCTGTAAAAGAAACCGAGTAAATCGAGCAAGAACTCAAAAATATCGCGTTTTTTGCTGGTACAAGGGGGAGAGGGTGGGGAGAGACGGTTCAGGCAGCTACGGAACGCGTCAGCAAATGCGCGCATTGACTAAGATAACCCATAGTCAGTGTTTGCAAAAGAGAGTGAAGAAATAGAGCAAGAACGCACCCAGTTATCGCANTTTTTTGCTTGGACGAGGGGGAAAGGGTGGGGAGAAATGATCTGGGAAGCCTCCATTGCTCCAAACGCGGCGGTTGGTACGAAATTTTGCTGAAATAACCTATCGTTAACGTTTTCAAAAGAGAACGAGTGATTTGAGCCAGAACTTACAGAGTTATCACACCATTTGGGTACTAGGAGGAGAGGGCGGGGGGAAAGGGACTCTGGGACACTCCAAGTCGCAGGGGCGAGTGCAGAGGTTTACTAAGAACATATATCGTGAGTATTTGCAAGAGAGAGCTCGTAAATCGAGTCAGAACTCACAAATATATCGCGATTTTTCCTGGTACAACGGGGAGAGGGCGGGCAGAGATCGTCTGGGAACCCTTGGAACATGACAGTTAGTACGAGAAGTTGCTGCTATAGCCTATCGTTAGTTGTTTCAACAGGAAGCAAGTGAATTGAGCGAGAACTTACAGAGTTATCGCACTGGTTAGGTACAAGGAGGAGAGGGTAGGGAGAAACAGTCTGGAACGCTCCGAGTCGTGGCGGCGAGTGCAGACGTTCACTAAAACAGTTTACCATGAGTATCTGAAAGATAGAGCGAGTGAATCAAGCGAAAAATCACAAAGATATCGCGATTTTTGTTGGTACAAGGGGGAGAGGACGGGCAAAGATGGGCTAGGAAGCCTCAGAGTGAAGCAGCGAGTGCTAGGATCTGCTTCAATAACCTATTGTCAGGGTTTGAGAGAGAGCGTAAAAGAATAAAGCATGAACTCACCTAGTTATCAGATTTTTGCGAGTACAAGGGGGAGAGGGTGGAGACAGATGATTTGGGAAGCCTCGGAGCATGGCGGTTGGTACGGGTGAGTGCTACGGTGTTCTATCGTCGATGTTTGCGAAAGGAATCGAGTAATTTAGGCCAGAACTCATGGAGTTAGGGCCGCTTTTCCGGTACAAGGGGGAGAGGGTGGGGAGAACGACTTGGAGATGCTCCGGAGCTTGTTGTTGGGTGCAGGGGATGACTATCACTCCCTATCGTCATGATATACAAAAGAGACCGAGTAAATTGAGGGAGTACCCACAGAGTTATAGTGCCGTTGGTTCGTCGTCGAGGACATTGAGGAGAGTGTTCAAGCGATCAAGCGCTCAAGTCCAAATTAGGCAGGTTATGAATCGGACTGGGATCCCAGTCCGATTCATCACTTTTCGCAAACTTTTCGACGTGTTCCCACTCACATTCACAAATGACAATTTCCCCCACTAATTTTGATTGAAGGGGAGGAGGAGGAGGAGACTCCTCAGGCCTCAATACCCCGCAAGTGTGAGAAATATTTGCTTGATAAGCTAACCGTCTGCTAATCCTATATTTAGCACTTTTGTACCAAAATTTCTGCTGACGTTTCTGCTAAGTCAAATTAAATATTAATTTTGCTTCATTTTTCGGATGATTTTTTTCAACTTCTGCGGGGGACGTCTGAAAACCACTCCCTCCAAGTCTCTTCTGCGGGGGGTCGTTGAATTTCATGGTGTCACACCCATGTCACACTCCATCTGCGGGGGGCATTTGACTTAGCTGTGTCATGCCCGTCACATTCCATGTTCTGCGGGGGGCACCTCGACTAGGTGCGTCATCTCATCAATCTGCGGGGAGCACCCCGACACGGTGCGTTTTTTGAATAATCTGCGGGGGGCATCTAAAATTGTGTCCACCAAATTGTATCTGCGGCGGACACTCCTCAGACATCGCTATCTGCGGGGACCATGTCCCAGGTACGTCTATCTGCNGGGGGGCCGTTCACTAGAATTGACTGACTTGACTTTCTGCGGGGGGTGATTTTTCTTAGTTGAATCTGCGGGGGGCCCTATTTTATTTTTGACACATCGAGCGAGCCATAGTTTTCAAATTCACGTCTATGTCCCAAGTCGCTTTTGGTTTGTACTCTGGTCTTATCAATCCACTAACTCGTACTGACACGGTATCTTATTTATTTCAGATTGCAAGGCATCTGTTCACTCTCCGGGCTCGTTCGACATCGTGAGCTCGCTACTGACATGTCGAGGCTTCTACTATCATCTGACCCCTTCTGTAGGACCCACTCGTTGCAGAGACTCATACAATTACGGTAGATTGCACCTTCACCGTATAATGGATATCCTTTACATACTCCTTAGTGTCGTATTGAGTAGTAGTGCGACGCTATTCCTAGCTGTAGCCTCAGGTCGAAGCACTGACAGTGAAAACACATGAACCATGCATGACTCAGTGACGTGAACTGTGCACCCATGGATTTCGTGCCCAAGACAGGGCACACCCACAAGAGTCCTCTCTCAGAACATTGCTCGCCGGATGGCTTGCTCTCCACTTTAGACTGAACATCTTGAAATTCCAGGCGCCAGCTTCGAGCTCATTGTGCGTACTGACTCCTCCAGTGGCCAGCCAACATTCTTTAGGAGTGCCCCTGGTATCTCCCAACAGGCCTAGGCTTGAATCCTTCGCGACGTGTCACGGTCGCTTGGAAGAACCAGGTTTTCGTCGATGACAATCAGCTGCAGAGCTTCAACCACATCGAGACGGATTCAAATCAAGCCTAGGCAATAGTTCAGTAGACGACAAGTTTTATTCTTCTAAGTATCTGGAACTTCTCTGGCTTTCTATAGGACTGTGTCGTAGCACCTTGCACTCGGCCATAGTGCTGTGTATATGTCCTTGTGTCCCAGACTATTCTTTCATTATGATCAATAGCTTTCTTGAAATTCCTTACCTTTGGCTTGCTTCTTCAACCGAACGTGCCCTCCATTTCTAAATTGTGACGACTCCTGACAACCCTTTAGTCCCCTGGCCCTTCACCTGACCCTTGTCCTAAGGAGCGGGATCCTCGAAAGCGCCCGATCTCCAACTTCTCCTTCTTGTCTTCTTCAGTCCTTGCACTTAAGTGTCTAGATGCGATATATGTTTGCTGCGCAACTTGAAATTAGTCGTTACCACTCTCCGAACGTCACAACCGGGTAACCCGGTCCGACTGTATCCCCTCTTTCGATTGTCAATGGTCGAATCGACACATCAAGCTGAATCCGCCCAAGGTCACCACGGGGTTCCCGTCGAAGCCTACATCAATAAACTTACACCTCCCCCTGGGACAAACTACTGGCGCCAGTGAGTATCTAATGCTCGATTTTCGATAGTAATACACAGCTAAAACCTATAATCTCTTCCATAGTCAATCATTCACCCTAATGAAAGACCAACAGTTCATCTATTACCCAGAGGACCCCATCACTATCAACTTTCTTGTCCAAACTCTCACTTGGAAGATCGATGCCTACGTTTACGCTGTCGATGCCCAACCTGGAGATAACTTCGCCGGGAGGGGACACAGCGAACATTTGACCATATCCCTGGGAGGGATTTCGTAGTAAAAAGATGAAGAAACCCAAAAAATCTCTACTTTATCAAGTTTGTCGATATCGAAAATAATAATCAAATTATCTTTTATGATTTTAGCCAGTGTCGTGCTGGCCGCTGTATTCTCAACTTAGCTAACATACCACGAGGCGTGGGTTGATTCAATGATATTCAGATTTCCGCAGGGGGCGAAACACAAGACGTAGAGCCCACGGAAATGTGGTTATTTCAGCTAACTACCAGAGATATAAATCAAAATATCATCATCATATATCATAAACGTTAGATGGCAATGTTTATGCCAAGGCGACCTCGAAAATGTCGCGGAGTCCTCATCAGGTGCTTATGTACCAGTTACTTCTTCCTTGAATCGAAGCCGATCAAGAATATCTTCGGAGGAAGATGTGTTGCAAGTCGGCGCAGCAACGAGGGGAAAGCCACCAACCGTTGCATTAGGTAGGTACGATGCAAGAGAATGTATACACTGTCTATGGATGCGGGGGTGCGGGAACGAGGTGTAGCATAAGGGTACGGATGTGTACGTACTCAAGTAATGTCCACGGCAGTCGGTATGTCCTCCTCTTTCAACACTCCCCCTCAACTCCGGCATGGACTATCAACATGTTTGCTACGAGCGTGGAAGCGTCGATACGGTCGAGGGGCATACAACTGGGCTATTGCAAACATAGCAAAGTCTTGAACTACGTGTTCATTTCGGTTTCTGTCGGC
Source organism: Pleurotus djamor (assembly GCA_029747585.1). Classification (NCBI taxonomy): domain Eukaryota; kingdom Fungi; phylum Basidiomycota; class Agaricomycetes; order Agaricales; family Pleurotaceae; genus Pleurotus; species Pleurotus djamor. The sequence continues at coordinate 11,443 of JAPEVF010000186.1, read as the reverse complement.
GAATGCAACATTTCGAGTTCCAGCGTGTTGCGCAGCTGAATTTTGGGTGCTCGGATAACTTGGTGAGCCTGGCTGTCTTAGAAGGTCTGCGAGACGCGTAGACGTGTAGCGAGGCGGCGTCGGAATGCGTATGCGAGATGTTGTAGACGATGTGGGAAGGTTCGTTCGACAGACGGCGAGGTCCTTGTCTTCTCCCCCTCAACTAGCGCGGCGGCGGCTACAGACTTCATGGATGACGGCGAGCAAGCGAGAGCGGGTTCTCGGCAATGATACTGACGTGACGAACAATTTGGGTGTTCACGAGATGTGCAGATGCAGTAACCTCCAGGGGAAGGCATGATGCCTGCGAAGTTCAGAGTGTAGAGGGCCCCTTCCTTGGGGCCGGTAGCGATATGGGTGCCGTTCGGTGTGTATATGTTTGCGGCATGTTTTCCTAGCGATACGTTGTAGTCGGAGTCGGTGATGCGCGAGTCGAAATGAGGTCGGGAGGGAGAGGAAAGCAATATAATCCAGTCGATTCGTACATATATCGTTTGTGGGCGTGGGTGGTGCCGTTTCAAAGGAATGCGAAGGAGGGAAGCGTCGATACTGATAAAACGGCGTCGTTGTGTATATACATCGTTTTGCGGAGGTGGAGAACATACGGGTGGTACCGATTCGAAGGAACATGAAGAGGAGGGGGTGACAGAGCCGTGATACCGATAAAATGGCGAATTTCTATACATATATTGCTTGTCAGGCCAATGGAAGTCAAAAACACAGAGGAAACGTACCGAAAACTGCCTCGAGTCACCCATACGTCGTGATTTCGCGTTCGAACAAGCTGGCAAACGAGAGGGTTGTGCATTTTCAAAGGAACGAGGATGAGAGGGCCGGGGAGCATCACGGGACCGATAAAATGGAGAATTCCTGTATATACATCGTCAATCAGCGCCTCGGAACCAGAACAAATGGGAAACGTACGTGGTTACTCAAATTCAAGGGCGTAGAGCTTTGTAGGGACCGATAAAATGAAGAATTTCTAAATATACATTGTTCATCAGCAACAGAGAGAATCCTAGCAGTTGTCATGCTTACCAGTATGACCCGTCAAGTTTGCGTAACATTGAGGGTTATTTCTGTTGCGTACAAATCCGGTTTCGAGTGTCGCATAGTGTCGTTCCGGGAGTCGGGAGGTGGGAGAGCGAGGGTACTGATAAAATGAGGCATTTCTGTATATATATTGTCAATCAGGACAAGTCTTAGCTAGGGAATCAACGTGCTTACCAGTTTCACGAGCAGAACCGCCGAAATCCAAACAAGGATACGAAAGGGTCGAGTCGGGATCGTCAGAGAGTGGTTTCGGGACATTTGAGGAGCAAACAGAGGTCGAAGGAAGGAGAGTAGGGGAGGAGGGAAGTGGGTTGGGAGTGAATGAGCTGAAAGCGACGACGAAAATGTCGAGTTCATCGGTCCGAGAAAGAAAAAGAAAAAATGACCAAGAAAAGGGAGGGTGTAGAAGGTCCAGCACAGCGTTAAATAGGCACTGGAATGGCTCGGTGGTGGACAGGGAAGGCATGGGCGGCGGAACGATGGTGGTGGTGTGGAGGAAGGGAAGCAGTTCAGAGTCCGATCGTCAAATTGGAAATCGCCGCCAAGTGCATCAGGGGCTTCGGAGCCAGGGTTCACCGAAAATTCCAGTCCACCTCCCCATCGTCATTTACACCACTTTTTGCACTATAGTAGGATGGTATAGATGTATATGCATTGGTATGACTGGAAGTGAGAGCGTCAGTTCAGAAATTTCAGTCGCGAGAGAAAATTTTGTCCAAGTCTGGCTTCCCCTTTCCCGCTCCTATCCCTCCTTCTCCTCATCGTTCTTGGTCTCTTCTCGCCCTCCTCATTGCCGTACTCATGCACCGGCTGCACAAATAGGCGCCCGTAGTGCTCTAGAGACGTGGACCAGTGAGCAAGTGCCAGCACAAACGGACAGGGATAACGGGGAACTCAATAAACTGTCCCTCTCCTCGTCGTACTGTTCGCCCCGTTCTTTCGTTTCAAGCGGGTACTTGGCTGCCTAGGCTGTGGGTCCTCGGCGCTAGGACCCTTCGCTTAGCTCTTAGCCGATGTCTCACCCTTCCACAAAATTTTCTGAAGCCTCTAGAATCCCGTCTATTCGGAAACACACGATTACACTCACCTCGCCGTCTTCCTATAAATACTGGCCCAGTTGCTCTCCAAAGTCCCCATCTCCCTCTCAACATCTCTTCTACTCTTCTACTACTCTTCTCTCTCGCTCTCTCATTCTCTTCTCTCCTCCCTAATCCGACGCGCCATTAATACTCTACTAGTCGACACTGTCACTAGTGATCAGTAGCTCGAGTCCATGGTCAGTCTTTGCCCTATTAGTGACCTTCATTCGTTTACTTACATTTGCTTTATCGTTGCTAGTAGACCATTCATGCTTTCGGTGAACTAACGTTCACGCTCAATTCGTGAGTACTCACTTTTGATCATTACCCCGCCGACATGTACTATTTATCAATTACCGGATTTCTCATCTCTTTTGGCGAGTCTCTTGATTATTATCAGCTATCTGTTATTAACCTTTTTCAAATGATAGTCGTTCAAACATCAATATGAACATTTTCGGTGAAGTATCAAATTTCGTCCATACATCACTAACTCACCTCCCTCACAGGCTCAAATCCATGCATTATAATTCTGGTCTCTTTGCACCAAGTCAAGGCCGCGGTTACTCTTCTTTGTAAGTCTCCAATGATACTCAATTAATTATTGATGGTTTTTTTTTTACTATCCAGGACAAGTAGCGAACTAAGATGGTAAGTACTATTTCACTCAATTGTCACGACATGACTCTTTTACTGACTCTCAAGCTTGATAATTCAATTCAACAAGGGGGCTTGTCGTCGTTGTTGACAGCGACGAGGAGAGCCTCGGCGGCGCGGTGGTGGGCATAGGGCTAGGCCAGGGCACAGGTATGTAATCTTGTTCCGCTTCGCCATTGTCCTCACTAAGCGAGCCGAACGACCGAAGCTCTCCGCTCCCGTAAGTAATGTCTTGGTCACAGACGTCATCGTAAAACTCACCGGCTTCGACTTCTTCGATCAGGTCCTGCGTCCCGCCCCCGAACGATCGCGTCGCAGGCTAAACCTTCAATGTTCCTGTGAGTCATGACATCTACTTACTTCGTTTCCGGGATATCTAGAACTCTCGGGGCCTTGAGTACACTTACTCATCCCCATCTGCCTAGGCAGTCTTCATCATCCCTGATTACCGGGGAAGAACATTTTCGTGAGTAATAATGCCTTGATTATCTTTCTCGAGCACTCACTTTGTTTCCGGGGTATCCACAACTCCCGCGACCTCACAAACAGCCTCGAGTACACCTACTCATCCCCATCTGCCTACACCTCGATCGTAGGCACGCAATTTGATCGGGTAAGTCATTCGCTTCGTTCCCAAAACAGTTTACTGACCACGATCACTTAGGATATTTGAGTCCCTTTCTCCGCCCCCCGAGACCTAGTGGACCGTTTCAGGTCTTTGCGACCTCAAAGGTAAGCCATCTAGACATCGTGGCTAACATCCCAAAGGAGCTGACATGAGTATCTAAGCATTTCATGACGAAAATGGGTGCTTACCCGACACAAACATGAATTCTCAGGGAATTTGGCACTCGGGGGACCGCACCAACGGCCTCGAGTATACCTACTCATCTAGATTGGGAGGACCTGTGAGTAATCAGCCCGGATCTCAATTTGTTCATCTCACTAACTTGTTCTCTGTCCGTTTTCGGTTCCCACAACCTCACTAACGACCTCGAATACTTGCGCTTACTCATCCCCATCTGCCTACACCTCCACCCCTGCTCACCCTCTCGACTTTTGAACCTGTTCTCGGACCACAATGTCCCTGAATGACCATTCCGGTGAGTAACAAGGTCCTGATTCATCCAACACATGTTTACTCACCTCCTCTGCAGGGTTCCACAGATCTCGAGGTCTCACCAACGGCCTCGAGTACACTTACTCATCCCCATCTGCCTACACTGCAGATCGAGGAGTGAGTTCTACAAGGGGAAAGTGCCGGCAGGTAAGCAAAGTCGGTCAAATTCACGCACAAAGAATACTAACCTTTGTAGTACCTGGATCCCGGAATTCCGAGTCCACAGCGAGTGGTACGGTCCACGCGACTCTGATCTCCATCACCCAGTATCGTCCGGCCACCCACGATCGCGTAGACAATGCCCTCCCTCTCCATTTCGTCATTTTCGACATTTTGACCGTTTCCTTCGTTTCTCCACGGAAACTTGACCGAACCCAATTGCAAGCGAGTTTTCCTCAGAGGTATGTTGTTCATATATCTGCTGCCCTAATGAAAATGATACTGACATCACTTCTCAAGCTTCTAGAAACGAATTTAGCGAGACAGACGCACCAAAATGCGAACCCACGAAGAACGGGGATGCCGGTCACAAATGTGAGTATATTCCCGAGTTCCTACGTCATCCACGAGCACTTGACCGAGTTTGCGAAAGGCTTGTCCGTGTTTTCACGATTCTAGGCGTGTCCGTCCTCCTGGTGCTCAAACGACCGAATCGGTGTGGATGACGTCTTGAGTGTGGGGTAATCGATCTAATATGAAGGGGGAAACGTTCGGTGAGTCGTTTCCATGGATATTTCAGCCGTGTTTCTTGTAACTGACCATATCTTCATTTTGGACAGATCCCTTGTTTCCGCACCAAATCCTCTGTGTATCGCAATATTCTGAGCTCGATATTGACCGTAAGTCGTCTATAAACGATTCTATCAAAGTAAAACCGCTTAATATCTCAGTTCTAGGGCGTAACAACCGGACTTACCTCCACCCTCCCCGAAAATATCGAATTCCCAAACAAGCAAGAAACGCTGCCCTACAATCGTCATATCCTCGACTTCCCAACCTATCCGCCCCCCTCTGACCCAGTTTGCGAAGGGTCCTGACTGGTTTTGAAAATTTCGACCATCAGCCAGTTCCTCGCATCGAATTTCTGAAACGGCCGAAAACGGTATGTCTAGCGCTGGGTGAGGGATCTACAATGTACCTGGACCATAGTGTGAGTGATCTCTGCTCGCTTAGATGGTTGATGCACTCACAATCCTCAGTTATATCTAGATATTCTTGGTGGCCGCCCCAAAATCATGATTTCCCAAAGGAGAACCAAACGCTGGGCTACAATCGGTATAGTCCCGAGTTCCTACGCGGATGGCGCACCTCTGGTCGAGTTTGTGGAATGCTGGATAAAGATTTGGTTATCCGAGCCTTGACTTGTGTCCTCGCGACTTTGAGTCTAATTTTCCGAAAATGGCAGGTTTACCGCTGCCCGCGGGGTTAGGGAAACGATCTAGGGTTCAGGTAAGTTGATTCAAGGTACCCGTATGATAAAATTCACTCACTGATGCATCACGTTTCCCACTTTTTCCGCCTCCCCACAGAAAATCTTGCTTCCCTCCGTGAAATCTTGATGGAACGCCCGCACTTCTGCTTGGAAATCGGAAATCAAAGGTAAGCCTGTCTATTCATCATCTTAACATTGTTGAAAACGTTCTGACATACCTATTTTGGAAGTTATCCTTGATTCTTTGCGCGAGCACACACAAATTCGCGAATAACTATAGAATGCCGACACGCTGGCCGTATCCAACGACACCCCCGAGTTACTGTATCATGTCGTCACCTATCCCCGACTTTACGAAAGGATAGACGTCGTCCTTGATATTCCCTCCCCCACCCACCTGCCTGGACAAAATCTCGATTTACCCAGTCAAAACTCGATACGACGGGAAGATTCTTGCTAGCCTTCGAAGGTACGTCATCCGTTCACCTTCTGATGACGTTGAGTAATCACTGACACGAGTATTTCAGATGTTACAATGACATCTCCCCCCGACGAAGCACAAAATCATGAATTACTCACCAATGCCGAAACGCTGGACAAATCCAGGTATATCCCCGAGGTACTACGTCATATGCGCACGTTTGCCCTGGTTTGTGGAAGGGTGGGATGTGTTTTCAGAATTTCGACCATGGAGGACGTCCATGGATGAATTTTTGAAACCTGCGCTGGGGGGACGATGCGAGGTCCTATACAAAGTATATGTGAGTGGTTTCATGGGTGTTACTCAAAGGGAAACTTACTAATAGTTGATTTCTTGATTTCCCTCCTCACGCACAGATCCCTTGTCCCCTCGCTCGAACCTTGCCTGTTCAGCCGAAACGTTGGACGCCCACGAAGGTACGTCATAGGTCCATCTTCCTATATGTTTACGAGAGGCCGAATCAAAGAATTAGTAAATTTGTTGGACACCCAACCCCGGAGGCGGGCCCCCGAAAAACCACTCAAGCACAGGAAGGAATGGAAGAAACAAGTTTATTGAGGGTATATAAGACATGTGTGAGTACTTATCATCGTTGTATTGACTACCCTTTGTCCACCAACACTGACTATGACCTTGTCCCAGCCCTACCTCCCCCTCGACCGAAATTCCACCATACCTCCTCCGCATCGCATCGCCGCCGCCCAGGTACGATACCTCCATGGTCCTACGGGTGTGGGATATCCCTGGACGAGTTTGCGAGAGTTTTGGTGAAGAATTGCGGCCATCGTCGAAGATGTTGTCTTGAGCAAGATTTCGAAATTTTTTGATTTTCTCCCTTCGGATTTTCGATGTTCTGGGTCGGGGACATCGACGGAAAGGATGTTTGAGCTTTGCGTATAGTTGGTGAGTCGTCTGTATTCGTGCGCGAGGGCATAGATTGACTGGGGTAGGTGTCTTAGGGATGTGTGAGTGAAGAGGGAGGAGAGAGGCGGAGAGGGAATGTGGGATGCGAGGGAGAGCGCGAGAGGGATGGGTAGTTCATGCAGCTGTATGTAGAGTGAGTGGTGTTGGAGTCTTCGAACATGTAGAATATTAATACTTACCGAGTGATGATTATAGACAAAACCGAACCATACCTCCTCCGCATCAAAACGCCTGCGTGCAACAGCAACACTTTCACGGTGCTACAGGGCCAGGGTATCCCTGGTCGAGTTTTCGGATATTTTCATCAAACGACGCGGGCATCGACGCAAAAACGACTTGTGCAAGATTTCGAGTTTTGTTGAAGTTTTATTTGTTTAGAATTTCGAGTTTCTTGTTTGCGGGATGGCGATGGAATGGTCGGTAAGTCATCCAGATTCGTGTGCGAGGGCATAGAGGCTGACTGGAGGATGTAGGGATGTGTGAGGGAGGAGGGAGTTGGCAGCCCTGCGATGCTGAAGCTTGGAGCAGGGCTTGGGAGAGTTGGGCGCGCATGTAAGTGGTCATTTTGCTGTGTTTGATGGGTGGTGGTGGTGGTGGAGAGAGGGATGGAGTGGGACGAAAGGGTGCATAGATGGGCATTTGTCGAGGTTGGAGGGGCGTCGAGAGTTGCCTTTTCGGGATTTTGGAGGGGGAGTGCGAGTGTTGAGGAGCGTAGAAACGGGAGGTTGGAGGACGTGTGGAGAGACGAAATGCGTCGGTTTCGAGGTGGTGGGCAGGGTGTTGGGAGTTGCCTTTTCGGGAGTTGGGAGGGCGTTTGGTGTTGGATTTCTGGAGAACGACACGGAGACCTTTGTGGCAAGGTGGGAAGAGGTGGTTTGGCTTTGTCTGCTGCAGGTGCCGGGGCATTCACTAGTTTTGTTTTGTGAGTCCTACTTTCGCTTGATTTTTACGAACTGCTCACGGGCGCTTGTGCAGAACTCCCATCGAACTTGTAAAATGTAAAATGCAAGTCCAAATGCTCGCGCCAGTCACGTCGTCCTCGTCATCCCCCATGGGCCCTTTTGCCATAATACGCTCAACAATAGCTACTTCGGGTCTACGCGGCCTGTGGTTAGGCCAAACGGGAACCCTAATACGTGAAACAGGCGGCACTGCCGCTTGGTTCTCCACAAAAGAATTCGTCGCTGCCCGACTGATCGAACACCGTCTCGCGACGAACCCCCAGTCTGTCACCTACGCTTCGTCCCATGAAGGGAAACCCCAGCTGCTCATCTGGGAATCGGCATTATCGGGCTCGATAGCTGGCGCAGCTTTCAACTTTGCGCTCTTTCCAGCAGACACCGTCAAAAGCACGATGCAGACCCAGGATGAACTTCATCCTAAATCATCTGCAAACGCGAAGAAGGCCAACTTCTTCCGCACCTTCAAAGACATATGGAAAGCCCAAGGCGTTCGCGGCCTCTACGCCGGATGTGGGGTCACCGTGGCACGGTCAATACCGAGCAGCGCTATAATTTTTGTCATTTATGATCAACTTTCCAAGCGGTTTGGGTAAAGCGAAGTGTACTTTCCTTCCATATTATTGCTACATTGTAATGACACCCCCACGCATCCATAGACTCACTAGAAATTTGTCCATCTGATTTGTATATTGTATCATCTTTCTCGATCGTCCAGGCTTTCGATGTTCTCGAAACCACCAAGCTCCCAGTAATCTCTACATCCTCGTCCGAACCATTTTGATAACTTGGTGGGACGCCCACCTGACTCTGCGCATGCAAAAACCAATGACGTTGCCCCAAGGACAATTAAAACGCGCTACCCGGCTACACCGTTCTCCCAAAATCCAGGGTTCCGCTAGCTGTCCGGAAATAAATCAGCACAGCAAGGATCGTCTCAACAGCGCGCCCAGTTCTCATCTAAGTGGGCCGAAGGTTCTGGGAGGTACCCTAGCACCTTCAAATCTTTTAATATCTTCACATGCTTCGACCCTAATCGGGGCCGAGTAGTCCACCACCAGGTTGATCAATTGCAAGTCCCAATGTGTCTGTACACACATTTCATTCAAAATCGAACCACCCAGATATTTTCGAATCCTCGTTATCGCATCTCATTAATGTAAGTGGTAATAACTAGTATCAAGCCCTCGGGTGGCCATCGTTCTGGATCTCTTGTATTAAACATGCATGCAGGAAACTCCAGATCACCGGAGGTTCAATCATTATCAACACACCACCGTCGGTATTTCGTTGAGGTGCACGGCTCCAAGTATATCCCTGTTGTTCACCTGCTAACCCCCTTCTACCAGCTGCAGACGTTCGACCCGGAACTAAGTAGGAACCACTCGCATGCCCAATCCAGTGCCCACTAATTTCCGACCACGTCGAACGTGACATATACCACTACCACCATCGAGTCGATGTCTTTGCTGCATGGAGCAACGCCTTCCGAGTAGCCCACTCTTTTGAGTAGGGAGCAGATCATGAGGCCATAGGTACGCCATGCATGACCGAAGAGAACGTGCCCGCAGAAGGGGCACCAGCACCAGCACCGATACCCATCTCATTGAACACCATGAACCCTTTCATATTATAAATGATATACCCAATAGCCATATCAGCGCAATGTCCCACCTCCCAATGCATTCAATTTTTCCTTTCCTTGCCTTCGAGCATCAAACTTCATATCCAAGGTAAATGTCCGTCGAAACTCGAAATTATAAACCAACTGCGCCTGCACCTCGAGCTCTTTCCCGCTTACTCTAGGCGATCGCAGCTGGGAAGAAAGCCTCAAGCAGGCGACACAGCTGCAACCAGATCCAGGATGTGAAAGGTATTTGCACGCTGGGGTTCGTATTCCACGTTAGATACTATATACAACACTTAAGCGACGCAGCACGCGATCTCTCTAACCCACAGGGATTGGATCGTGAGCTCGTGAGCGTGCCAATGGGAGTCACGCATGTATGATATCTACGGTCGGTCATGCACTGTTGTGACTTGGTATCGCAACCACAGTGCCCACGCGAGTTCCCACGGACTTACTTCCTGCTTTGCTCGAGCATGAGTTATGCTGTGTTTTTGTCAAACTGAAATGCAAGGGATTCTGATAGGTCCGTAGCGCTCATCCCTTTTTCATTATCGGAGAGACCAGCAGCATGCCGGCCTCTCCGCAGTGGTCTATCTAAGTACATGCAAGTAGACTACGATGAGGAGAGAAGAGAAGAGGCGCAAACTACCAGCATAACGACACGGGAAGAGGGAATAGATGCTTGAAACCGACTCTGACCCCCCTCCTTATATACACCAAGCCACGTCAGTCCCAAGACCACAAGTAAAATTTCCTCCCCTCTGCCCTCGGCTACATCTTCGCCTCCGTGTCTCGACTCTATCTCCGTAAAAATAATTTTTATTCACTACGTAATTTGCTCAAACCCGCTTCTACACGTAAGCCAGCTCATTCCGCTCGTGCTCGAACATACACACACAAGGAGATTCATAGCGCAAACAATTATATTCCCTTGAAACGGCGAGACAGTACAAAAGTGCTTGTAAATACACAACTCCATGTGCTCCATACCCGAGCCTTCCAACCTGATAGCATGCTTTGACGCGCGGAAACTTGAAGGGCGGCGAGATTGGCGAGCAAAGAGAAGGGAAAGGAATGAGACGCCGCTTTCGAGACAAATTTCGAGCCCAATTCTATAAGAATGATGTTAGTAATGAGTAGGATAGAATGGCGCACCTGAAACCATGACAAAATGGTGGCAATTCATACAGACATCCCTTACTTTAAGCCAGCGGGCGCGAACCCCACGCAACAAGTCAAATTGGGGTCGGCAGGGCGATAAAATGGCCTCGTTTTGTATAGACATCGTTCGTTTGGGACGAGTCTTGTGTGGCGAGTCGAAATGAGGTCGGGAGGGAGAGGAAAGCAATATAATCCAGTCGATTCGTACATATATCGTTTGTGGGCGTGGGTGGTGCCGTTTCAAAGGAATGCGAAGGAGGGAAGCGTCGATACTGATAAAACGGCGTCGTTGTGTATATACATCGTTTTGCGGAGGTGGAGAACATACGGGTGGTACCGATTCGAAGGAACATGAAGAGGAGGGGGTGACAGAGCCGTGATACCGATAAAATGGCGAATTTCTATACATATATTGCTTGTCAGGCCAATGGAAGTCAAAAACACAGAGGAAACGTACCGAAAACTGCCTCGAGTCACCCATACGTCGTGATTTCGCGTTCGAACAAGCTGGCAAACGAGAGGGTTGTGTATTTTCAAAGGAACGAGGATGAGAGGGCCGGGGAGCATCACGGGACCGATAAAATGGAGAATTCCTGTATATACATCGTCAATCAGCGCCTCGGAACCAGAACAAATGGGAAACGTACGTGGTTACTCAAATTCAAGGGCGTAGAGCTTTGTAGGGACCGATAAAATGAAGAATTTCTAAATATACATTGTTCATCAGCAACAGAGAGAATCCTAGCAGTTGTCATGCTTACCAGTATGACCCGTCAAGTTTGCGTAACATTGAGGGTTATTTCTGTTGCGTACAAATCCGGTTTCGAGTGTCGCATAGTGTCGTTCCGGGAGTCGGGAGGTGGGAGAGCGAGGGTACTGATAAAATGAGGCATTTCTGTATATATATT
>JAPEVF010000185.1:0-76248 GCA_029747585.1 Pleurotus djamor | reverse complement strand
GTCGTCGCCGACGACCTTGGCAACCTCTGCGGTAAAGACACCACCTTCTCCGACGTGGCAGATCAACGATTGCATGTCCGTAATCATTCCCAAGTCGCGAAGAGCATGATAGTCTTCGTCACCATGAGCGGGTGCACAATGCACTAAACCTGTACCAGAATCGGCAGTAACATGAGAGGCTGGAATCACTTCGAGAGTCGTATCTTGGTTAGCTAGGGATGAAAATATCGGGCGATACGCGGTGCCAACGAGTTCACTGCCTATGGAAAGATGAGTCAAAGCCTACACATCAGTGGAATGAGGTAGCTACCTGGAACATCCACAATCACATCGACAGGTCCAAGAACATCTTCCAATGCATCGAGCCTGTCCTGAGCGACTACGTAGATACGCTGCTCTGGACATTTCACGAAAACATAGGTAAGGTCGGGATTGACAGCTATCGCCTATGCGCAAGTTAGCCCGATTATGAACCTTCAACAATGTAAAGCCTACCATATTCGCAGTAAGAGTCCAGGGCGTGGTTGTCCAGACTAATAGACGGGGATTCGACAACGAATCAACGACATCGCGTATTGCGGGCGACATCAATTCGGAGTGCGTGTCTACTTCGAATGCCACAAAAACAGAATGCGAAACATGGTCGTCCTTGTAAACCAGCTCTGCTTCGGCCAGTGCTGAACGTGAGGACGGAGAGTAGTGGACAGGTCGGTAATGTCTAAATATCAAATCTGACGCGATTTCAGCAGGAGCGTCCAACAAGCATTCGAAAACGCGTACCATTCTCAACCATCTTCTGAAAAATCCTCAACTGTCGCACCTCATAATCGTGATCCAATGTGCGATACGTTGATTCTTGACTCCAATCCGCCATGATGCCTAGCTGTTTGAACTGTTCCTTTTGAGATTCAACTTCCCTTTTCGCAGTTTCCGCTGCAGCATGGCGGATTTCAGTAGGGGATAGCGACGTAGATTCTTTCTACAAAATGTCGGCGAGGTTGCTGGCGGGGTTGAACAACGAGATACTCACTCCGAGATCTTTTAATGCCTTATTTTCAATCGGAAGTCCGTGACAGTCCCACCCAGGGATGTAGCTGTTGACAGGTGAGTGAGCATCAGCGGTTGAGGATGCATTTTACTCACTGTACCCTTCTTCCCCTCGACATGTTGAAGCGGTTGATGATGTCTTTCAGAATCTTGTTCAAGGCATGACCTATTAAGTTTGATGTCCTCAGCATCCATAAAACCAGCACTGTTAATAGGTCTGTCGAAGCTTACCCATATGTAGGTCACCATTGGCGTACGGAGGTCCATCATGCAAAACAAACAAGTCCCCCTTTGCTTTCTCCCACTAGATGCTTTGGGTTGGCATGAGAAAACTCCAAGATTGAGGTTGATCATGGTGTACACTGACCTGCCACCGATAGAGGTCATCGCATGCCCTCTTGCGAAACGGAAGCTCGCTTTTGGATGGCTCGGCCCATAACGGAAAATTAGTTTTCGGGAGTAGCAGTGAGTTCGAGTAAGCCTTGGGCGATGCAGCCGTTGAGTAGAGGCACAAGCAATCGGATAGCCATTGTCTACGACAATGCACTATCTGGGGACGAGCGATGGCCCAAATCATGGCACGGCGCGTACCACATCGCGTCGCGACGCGTGATGCGAAGCCTCATTTCGATCCCACGGTCAGAAATATCTTCTCACAGTCAATAAAGACACTTTGAATAGGTAATTTGTGGAGCCCAAAGCCAAGGTCAACCCGACCACAACCACCAACCACGACGACCACACTTCTTATGGACAAGTCATTCAATACTCCAAGACGAAAATCTCACTTTCAATATGCATTTCAAACCCCAAAATCAGCACGATGGTCACCCACAAGTTCAGGGCACCAATCCACTTTGTTCGATTCCATTCGCTCCCCTTCGACGCCGAAGACTCCATCTACCCTTCCTTTGAACGCATCAACGGGATACTTTGCCTTCTTAAGCGATCCTTCCCAAGACACGTCGCTGCCAGTTCACGAGCCGACCCACGCTGGTGTTGAAGAACAGAGGGGTCGTGAGGAGGAGCAGGAGTGGTCAAAGCGTCAAGAACACGAAGAACGCGCCCATAAAGCGCGTTTGGAGAAGGAATCCGCCGAGGCGATTCAGGGCGAATTCGAATGGGTGCGTTCTGGGGGTATACTGCGCGATGCCCAAGGACGCAGGGATAAGGTACGTACAGAAGCCATACGCGCGGAAATACGCGCCCAGGAAGAAGAACGAGGGATTATGGATAAATGGCATGCGTATGAAGACTCCTGGAGGCGTCTGACGCGTAGCGGCGGCGTGATACGGTTCCACGACATCCCCTGGCCACAGGAGAACCTGGACACTTCGGATCAGCTGGATATGGCCAGCATGCAGCGCTTCATATTATCCACATTGCGGGTGCGGTCGAACCGGGCTACCAGAAAAGAGATCATACGGGCTGCATGGCTTCGATGGCATCCAGACAAGCTCAGTACCATTCTCAATCGCATCGATCCCGAGGACGAGGAGCGTGTCCGCGAGGGGATCAGCATGGTGATGGTTTGTCTCAAGGAGCTCCAGGGTGGTTGAACGGCGGAATAATTTTACTTCTTTCTTGAGCTTTTGGACGTTTGTCGTGTTTTCTTGCTTTCTGTGTCCTATCGCTGTGCATCCAACCCTGAAAATACCCGACACAGAATGGACCCCTGAGCCAACAACACTTTTGCTGCAAAATCAAAATGGTATAATGACATAAAGCAAGCTAACAATACAGAGAGAGGAAGAACTTGGTTGTTGTTTCATCGACGTAGGTGAGCAGGATCCTATATGGTTAAATATTCTGGAAAGAATTAAGGCTTGATGCAAATCTTGACCGCGCCGCGGCTGTTCATCTTGTCCAAGGCACCCTGGTAGTCTTCCAATTTGAAGACGTCCGTGACCATGCCCTTGACCTTGACTTTACCGCTATCCAAGTAGGCGACTGCACGAGGGAAGCAGAAGGTCTGGGAGAAGGAGCCGATGATCTGTAAAGAACGACGAGATCAGTGACGGCTTGAGCGATGAGTCTAGCGAAGGCTGACCTTGATTTCATCACCAAAGATCTTGGAAGGTGGCCAGTGAACGAGAGCCTTGTTTTCGTAGACGCCATAGATCATCAAGGTTCCGCCCCTTCGGACGTAGTTGATACTCTCGTTAGCGAGCTTCTCAACACCGGTGGCCTCGACAACGACGTCGAACCCATAGGGGTTATCGTCCTTCAACTTCTTCCACTGAGCTTCCGGGTTCTGTCTGTCCAATTCAATGTATTCATCACCAGCTTCGAGTTGTTTGGCGATCTCCATTTTGATGCCTTTGTTGGCGGCGATGACCACGCGCGAAGCACCGTTTAATTTCAGAAGTTGTGCAAGGATCAAGCCAGTCGGGCCAGCGCCCAGCAGCAGCACTTCGACGCCGACAGGTGGGTTGAGCTTGTCAAGGCCGTGAATAGCGCAAGCAGCGGGTTCGAGGAGGGTGGCATCCTCGTCGGAGAGGTTATGGATCTTGTAGAGCTTGTGCTGTTGGCTGAAAGAAAAGAGGATTGAACTTCTAAATTCATGTCGATGATGATCAAGATCCTTACTAGGCGACGTATTCAGCGAATCCACCGTCCTGCGTCACGCCTCGAGAGTTGAAGTTCTCGCAAAGTAATGACTGGCCACGGCGGCAGTAGAAGCAGTTGTCGCACTACCCAGACCGCGTCAGGCTGCAGATCGATGACAGACATATAGTAGAAGGAACGCACGGTAATTCCCACATCGGCCACGCAGCGATCGCCAATCTCGAAGCCTTTGACGTTCTTGCCCATCTCGACGATGGTTCCTACTGCCTCATGGCCTGGAATGAGCTGCAGGGCGAAGTTCAATTAACCGATCGATCGATCAGGCAACCTGCCATGGTCCAGATTACTCACGGGGAACTTGGAGATGAATTCTCCGTCGCTGGTGACGTGGATAATGATCAGCGCTCTACATTTTGGGCAAGAGGGCCTGAATGGACTCACTGGATATGCCCATCTGTGCCACAGACACCGCAGCAGGCGACTGGAAGGACTCACGGTCGGTACACAGTTGATTACAAGTAGTAGGACAACGTTCGACATACCCTTCAACAGAACGTCGTCGTCGCCAGGTTTGGGGATCGGGACTTGCTTGATTTCGAAATCCTTGGGCTACACGTTGCAAGGAGATGTGCTGATTATCGGCCATCTGTTGAACTCTAGATAGGTGAGAAACGCTTACTGCATTGTACCAGAGAGCTTTCATGACACCTTCAGGCATGTTGGCAGTATGTGTTTCGGAGACGAGCTGGACGTTGGTGTGATAGTGGTGGGTGTATGGGGCGGGTGATGGGAGATTTTGGCAGATTATAAGCAAATGACCGCCCAGGGAATTTCCAAACAGTGGTAGACAAGACACCAGACCCGTTGTCGATGGCATGATGTCATACATACCAAATGCAATCACATGAGGCCCGGTGTCATTGAGTTCTACGTCGGGTTCGGGACTAAGGTGGGATGGCTCGTCGACTGCAAGACTTCGTACTATGCCACGGCCTGCCAGCACTGAAGGACACCAGAACCGTCTGTCTAGGAGCCAATTATCTCAGACGATAGGATAGATCTAGGTTTGACCGAACGCAAGGAGCTCCGCGATTTCTCCTGCATCCGTGGCCGACGTTTGATAACCTCGTGCAATAATTGCCGACTAGGACGATGGTATCTCGATAAGACCGTGAAGATTCCGAAAGAGGGAAGTTTCATGCATGTGGCAGGAGCTGGAGGGGTGGTTTGTGCATCTGTTGCTTTGAACGAAAGGGCTGGATTATATACCTGAGGAGCGTGACTGAGAAGGTATGGCCTCACCGCGAACCCTCTCAGTCAAGGCCCCCTTGAAGTACCCTGCCCCCTTTACCTCGTCCCCTGAAGAGCAATTGCACATTCTCAGAATCCGGGACCACGGAGTCAGATCCTCGTGTGAGTTCCTCAGTGCCTGCTGAGAATGTTGCGATTGTGAGACTCGGATAACGAAAAAGCTCAAGCTTCACAGACAATACTCCGTGTTCAGAGACTTCTCAAAATCTTGTAGGACGCCTTGTTACATCAGGCGAGCTAAATCCGTAAAGTATCGCTCCTTCTACAAGCTATTTAAAGGAGAGAACGCTGGGAACGTCCAACGACACATCAAAACGACATCATGCCAGTGTCGCACCCCTCAATCCTTGCCTCGGCCCCTGAATTACCCAGGACTTGGGTTTTAGACTCGGGACACTGCAACACCCGCTCGTACTGGGAACAGAGTGTGTATATATAGTACATCTTCCCAGTTAGGTGAGATTCTGATTATACGGCTGAACTCATGACACCGGGCCTATATAAACCAACGCACTGACTAACGAAATGGGACTGAGTTCGTAACCACCCCTCTCAAAAACCCCCACTCAAAGACCCCTCTCGAAATTCACGATGACACTACCTCGGGTTTGGTTTGGTGAGTAGCCCGTTGTACATGAGCGCCTTACGCTGGACATTCAAGCTGAACATGGCCTTAGTCACCGGCGCCTCCTCTGGCTTTGGGAGGGCAGTCACAGAAGCAGTCCTAGCCTGTGGGGACGCTGTGGCGGCCGCTGTGAGAACGCCCGCGAGCCTCAGCGATCTAACACAGAAATACCCTCCATCGAAACTTCTAGTTGTTAAATGCGATGTCATCAACAAAGATGACATCAAGTCAGCCTTTGACCAAACCTACCAGCATTTCGGCTACTGTGACGTCGTCTTCAACAACGCCGGACTCATGATGTTCGCCGAAGTTGAGAATGAGGCGCAGGAGAGTCTCGCTAGGAATTTATTCGAGGTAAACTTTTGGGCGGCGGCGAACGTAAACGTGGAGGCGGTCAGAAGCTTTAGGGAGAGAAATCCCACAGAACGGAAAGGTGGTGTGTTGCTCGTAAACAGCTCGTTAACGGGGTTCGTCGGTTGGGCGGGCTTGGGTTATTACGCCGCAAGGTAGGTAATAGCTGTGTCGGTCCGCACCGACTTCACTAATCGCCTGTTCGTCTTCAGTAAACACGGTAGGTTCTCGAAGTACGCACCGTGCTTGGCACCAGTACTTATGATGTGCCGTAGCCCTCGAAGGTTTGACCGAATCATTGGCCTTGGAGCTAGATCCGTCCTGGAATATAAAGGTGGGCCTGAATTAGCAATATTTCTGATGGAATGAATTCTTATGCGCGAGAGTAATAGCTCGCCATCTTAGAGCCAAGTGGGTTCGCAACGAGGCCGTTCACAGAAGGAACGATGCCTATGTTGGAGGCTCATGCGGCCTACGGCGGTGAGCATTTGGCTACGCAGCAAGGGCGCGCTTGGTTCAAGGGAGGGCCTGGGCAATGGGGCGATGTTAACAAGGCTGCGAAGAAGATCATCGAGCTGAGCGAGTTGGAGAAACTGCCACTCCGATGGGTCATGGGAACGCAGTCAATCCAGTGCATCAAAGACAAGATAGACCGTGCGAAGAAGGACGTCGAAGATTTTGAAAGGTGGTCAGACGAATTACCTTTGGAAGGAGGCGACACAGTTGGACTGCAGTGAGATTTTCTCATATGTTCGTTTCAAACTTAACCTTAAACTTCCATCTAGAAAAGGGAAACTTTAGCCAGGGACCTCCTTATTTCCGCTCCTGAGAGTGAACCATTTACTGTTGTATCTGTTTCTATCCATGAATCGAAGTGTGCGACTGATAGACCTATCAAAACTCCCCAACATTGACGGTAACGGAGTGAAAGAACTCGGATATCTGCCTGACCTGTTATGGATGGAAACATTAGTTCAAAAGGAGGCAACTTGATTCAAGTTGAGGGACATACGCCTTCTGCACCAACATGCCCAAACGCTGTCAAAAATCATAATTAGTGAACGAGTCAACATACACGGACTTGATCTCTTACTAAATCTGACCGATTTATTTGGGTCGACGCAGCGGAAAACCGTCACCCCGTTAATAGCCGTGAGGCCAACGTCCTCCTGTTTGTATTTTTCGGATGAAGTATCGAAACGGACTTGCTCAAGAAACTCACATCTGCCTCTTTAGTAAATCCCCATACGTGTTCCCGAGGAAACGTCAAACCATTCTGCGTCACGCGCAGTACGTAGTCGTTTTGATATCTAGCATCGAAGACGAACGCATCGGTTCCTTGGTTCCTGAACATCGGCATTTGATGAGTATAATTGATTGAATCTGGAAGGATGGTTCAGGACGGTTCATTAGTATTACACCAACACGAAAGTGATGGTCTTACATTTACGACTACCATCCTCTTGGGGAATTCCCGTATGGTCCGCGGGCGATATTTCCTCGAGAAAGACGGTATCCTCGCTGAGATCAAGCCTCACGGACGCCGATAGACTGGTCCAGGCTGGTGCCCGGCCAAAGGACCCGCGATGAACCATGATGATGTAGATCGCACCATTCTCCTCGCGGAAGTTTTCACTTGTTGGGAGGGCATTGATGGCGTATTTGTACATAGTGACATTCCAGGTCACTCGTAGATCGGATGAGTAGCCGGGAAAGGACTGGTCGTTCATGAGTCTGATATCGGTCCTGGAAAGAGCGGGTGAGGATACTGAACACAGAAGATGAAGAACATTGGGTCATACAGCGAGAAGAAAGAAGTTCCAATTGGAGGCGTCAGCCCATTGAATGTTTCCCGTGTTGACATTGGGGTCAAGTCAAGTGAAAGAGGCGGTTCTTCTTGAAGGCTGAGTGGAAGATGTTAAATGGGAGTGTCTTCGAACAAGTAGGATGAAATTTGAGGTGCTCGATGAGCATTTTAAAGGCCCAAGAAGACTACAGGAACTTGGAATTAAGATCACGATGTCCGGACCTTTGGGGTTAGTCGATCCCGAAGTCATTTTCATCCGTACACCGCCAGTGGCTGCGGACCTTGGAATAATATCCCACTGAGCGGTGTAGATATTCGGTTCCTCTGTCAGGACGCGAACACCAAAGCTGTTGAATCCACGATCTGGCAGCCCATCGATGGAGCCAGATGACCATAAAGGCAGAAAGGGTGGAGGTGGACATAAGACGGTGCATGAGTGTGAGATGAAGAGACAAGTATTATGTCAAAGAAGCCTAGGTCTTCGATGAAGGTCTGGGGCATTGGGGCGATGATATGGAGATCGACTATGCCACCGAAAGCAGGAAGACAATTCGAGTTCATCGGTTGGGCAAGGTCCCCAGCTACGACGACATTTGGCTCCGTATTGAAGACGTAGATGTATAGGTTGATGATTCCGCACCACTCATACGTTCGAAGGACTTGGTGGGAAAGGATGCACAACGCACGGATGATCCCTGAATCTGGGGGATTTCAGATGAGAGGGGGCCCGACTCGGTTGTCAAAGGAGGACGACCGTCCAACGCATTTGACATTGGCGAACGGCGAACGGTTTCTGATTTTTCGTAAAGAATTTAAACAGAAGGTTCCTACGGCTACGAGAGTTTGGATGTGGACGGCAAGCATGGAAGGAAACACGTAAACAGAGCCCATGGTTGATCGAGGATATCGTTGCCTTCTTAGGAGAACTGGAGGGCTGCGTTCCTAAATCGCCGGGGGAGGGAGGACAGCTAGAGGACGGAACGGAAAGTCGATGTGAGGAGAAGCGAGCCAGGAATAGAAATGGGTAACATGTGATCTAGGGGGGAAGGGGGGACGAAACTTAAAAGTTAAGGCGTGTCGAAAACTAGGCAGACAGTCCAATCGTGTGAAGGGGTAATGCGCTATTGCGCAGTTTGAGGCTTGAGCTTGAAGCTTGAAGCTTGAGTGACATCTTGTCAAGGAAACAATGTTTTGATCCCAAGCATCAAAGAAAGGACGCGACTGAGGCGGTACGGTGCACCGAAAACTACTAGTACATCTGCTGCTCCCTGACCATCTCGTATCTATCCGGCACTTCGCCTTGTAGTATGTACTCAGAATCAACTGCGCTAAACCGGTCTTGGCAGCATACGCCTCTGCAGCATTCAAACCCGATGTCACAATATCCCGAAGAGACGAATCGATGGCCGTCCTTGCATGAACCACAGTTATGGACTCTGCTCCCGAAGTTGCTAATTTGGTAGCATTGAGCTTGGACGCGACCATCTGGGACAATGACGAGCACAGCAGCATTTGCAACGAAGACGGCCTGAAGGGCGGCGAAAGCGAAGGCGGCGAGATATTTCATTGGTATTGAGTTGGCCGGTTTCTAGATAGATAGGGATAAAAGGTGATCAGTGTGTGAAATTGGTCGCGGTTAGAGGAGAGGAGGAGAGGAACTTACATAGGCAAGTAGGTGAACTAGTGTCCTGCCGTTGTTGGTCGAGGACGCTTGGCTTTTATACAAGTGCTGGTGGTCTCGTTTTGACTACAATACTTACCTCTCAATTAGGAGCACACGTTAGTAGCGGACCCCAAGAAATCATCCTAAGCTCGGAAAGGAGTAGAATTGTTCATTGTCCATGGACTCGTGTAGCGATGGGTTCGATGAATCGGTGAGAAGAGACCGCTGAGAAGTTAATTCGTGGACAAGGGTGGCAAGGCGAGACACTTCGGCATTGTCGACACGCGATGTTTCATCTATTGCAGAGAGCATATTCGCGACCTGCGCTATTTTAGCGTGACCTTTGAGTTACAAGGATAGCGATAAGAATGTGTACAAGAGGTTCTGGAAAGGTGCCCTACGATGCGAACGGGCGGCGAGAGAAGTTATTTAGGCGACTTCCATCTGCGTAGAGTCTGTGGGCAGCATGAGGCGGGAATACATGAAATTTCTGATGGAGGAGGTAGCTTTGAGCTTGAGTTTCCGTGAAGCTTTTTGGTGGCAAGAAGGAAAGCCAAGGTAGATTAGACGGCCTGTGATGAGAAACCGCGTTCTATTGGTCGCCTTTCACCGGATGTTAGGGATATGGGGTGGCATATGAAAGCCACACGTCCAAAGCGTAAGGGTAGGAGCCGATTCAGCGAGACGAAGAAGTGCAAAAGTAGTGTTCTGATTGTTTGGCACTTAAGTTATTCGATTCGCCAACATGGGGTTTTCCGCACGAGTTCCAGAAACTTTGTGTAGGCAAAGATGTTCGGCTCCGCATTGATATTGTTGTTGAGGCCTTCGGGCCTTGATGCATGATGGCACAAACAGCAATGAGGCTTGGTCAACAGGAAACCAGTTGATCGTGGAACCTAGCGGAAAAGGATGGGCATTATACTTACAGGGTATCCGCCATGTCGGTCTGAGGCATTAGAGGGCCCCGATCCCTGCCAAAGCTTGACCAAAGCAGCCCAGGGCTTCGACCGAAAGGCGATCAGCGCGTGGCAGCGCGTGGAGGAATACAGTCTGCATTGAAAAGTTGGATTCATTGGGACATCTATTTAGGGTTTCAAAATTTAGGATTCACGCTTCGTATAAGCGTGCCGACTCACCTAGCTAGATGGCACTGTGCCAGCACCGATTTCGATTGTACTTGAGACTTCGGCAGTGACTAGTGACTAGTGTTGGACCAGTGACCGGGAGCACTGACTAGTGACCCGAGTCGGTGCTCAAGCGCTCAAGCGCCCAAGCTCGAACGCAGCAGACAGGGACGAGCGTCTAAGTATTCCTGTGTTGGAATTCCAAATGCGGCTCAAGCTCGAGCTCACTCAGGTGATGAAATCTCGCGTGGCCGTGGCGGCCAATAGGAGTTTCTACTCCTCGTATGTACCGCTTTGACTGGTAGGTTTTCGTATGTGTTCCTGTTCGTTTCGCCTCATGGCAGCCTCATGCATTCTCGTATATATGGTACATACGGACTTTTCGTGCACCTCAGTGATTGCCCGCGATATCACTGCTTTTACCTATGCTTTTCGTACTTATCTCACACGCGCGTTGTAGCCGAACTTGTTATTCTTACATCCTGGACTCCGCGGATGACGCTCCTCGGATCGTTGCGGTGCCTGCACTCTGCACTCGAAAACTTGTAGCAAGTATGTATTTCTTTCGCATTTCGCTGAATAACAGCCAGTAAGAAACTCTTTATCGCTGCTTCAATTTCTGACAATCACATTGACTCTGCTTCCTCGACAACTTCCTCAACGTCAACACCCAGTACGTTGAGCCTTGATGATAACTTGATAGTCATCTTCATCCTCCTCCATTTCCTTGCAGCAAAGCCCCTTGCAGCATTCAAATCCAATATCGCAAAAGCGTTGACCACCCGTGAATCGAAAGCCTTCCCTGCATTGCGAGCAATGGTGGATCTTGCTCCCGAAATCGCTGATCTGGTAACAAGTGACTGGATTGCGAAGGCCTGGAGTTGTGTGCAACACAGCAGCCTTTGCAATGAAGGCGGCCAAAGCAAGAAAGGCGAGGTATTTCATAGCTATTGCGGTTCAATAAAGCTAAGAAAGCAGATATCAGTGTGGACATCGTCAGAGCAAGGAAAGATTGCTTACATCTGGTAGTTAACTGGGTGAGCCGGTCTCCTGACGATGTAGGTCACAGATACATGGTTTTTATGTAGTTCCCCTAGCAGCAGCAGGTCCTGTTATGACTACATTAAAAACATTGCAAACTCTGACCATTAGTGCACGACTTACGAGAAGGCATCATGGGCGCAAACGAGTAGAGTTCATCTACGTCGTGGATTTCTTGATATTTTGGTGCATCACCGTTGGTAAAACGGGGAGTTTGCTGAGGTGCTATTTTAATCCAGTATCAGGTGAAGATGACGATGTCAAGGTCGCGCGTCTCGAACGATACACCTAGCGAGGGTATATTCGCTACCGAACTATTGTATTGAAATGTCGAAGGTGTATACAAACACAAGAATAGTTGCAACTGGTGAGCGGGGGCTTCTGGTCCGAGCGGGGAGCGAGGAGAATCATGTCAAAGGCGTACGTGAGAGGAGCGTCCACCAGGCTGGCGAAGACAGGGAAAGCATGACAGAAGCCTTTCTAAAGCGGCATGCAGCGACATCATTCAGAGTCCGAGCTAGTTCAAGTCGAGCCTAGCGGGGTGCATGGTCATAGAGAACCACCAATACATCCAAGATTCGGAGGTGTATTTTCGAATGCACGTGGGGTTTCTGGGTCAGCGACTTGCAAGTAGCAGTTGGAGAACTCAGGGAATTCCGAGCTCCTCCAAGGTTAAGACCAACGCTAATTCGGGAAGAGGTCACGGTCGAGGCTTTTGTCATTGTATGCTTGGAATATGGTGTACGGTTATTCGTTTTGGCTCCTGTTGTTGATCTATAAGAGTTTGCATGACGAATTTGACGATAGTACTTGGCTGAGCTTCAAAGCTTCCGGCCTTCCGGCCTTCAGGTGGATGTAGTCCAGCTCGAAGCCCGAAGGAAGAGGATGTCAGTCTTGACCATACGTCGGTTCGTAATGCAGAACTCGCACTCAAAGGAGTCGCCCAAGAGTTGAACGTTGAACGTTGAGGCCTTGAGCAACGAGCGCTTACGACCAATTGCATGAAGTGGTGGCGCACCGTTGCGCAGTTTGAGGCTTGGAGAAGGCGTGACATTTTATCAGACAGTATTGTGATTGCGAGCATCGAAGAAAAGGCGCGGCTGGGGCGGGTACGGTGTACAGTACATTTGCTTCTCCCTGTATCTATCCGATTGCACCTAGTAGTCAGAATCAACTGCGCTAAATCCATAGGCAGAGCCGTAGTTGCAGCAACGGCCTTTGCAGCACTCAAATCCAATGTCGCAAAATGTCCCATGGTCAGGGATAAAGTACGAGCCGTCCTTGCATTGGCGGCAATCATGGATTCTGCTCCCGAAATTGTCGATTTTGTAGCATGAACTTTGGGAGCGACCATCGTGGACAATGGCGAGCACGGCAGCTTTGGCAACAAAGGCAGCCTGAAGGGCGGCGAAAGCGGCGACGGCAAATAATTTCATTGTGGATTGGTTGGTTTCTAGATAGGAATGGAAGGAGGGGAAGTCAGTGGGTGTGATTTGCCATGCTGGTAGAAGAGGCTTACATAGGCGAGTTGGTGAACTAGTGTCCTGTCGTTGTGGGTTGGGGACATATGGCTTTTATACGACTGCTAGCCGTCCTCAGGCTATACAATACAACACATTTAGGAGCACGCGTTGGCAACTGAGTTCGAGAAGTCGTCCTAAGCTGGGAAAGGAGTAGGATTATTCATTCTCCATCGAACCGTGGAGTGATGAGTTCGATGAATCGATGCGAAGAGAGCGTTGAGAAGTGGATTCGTAGACAAGGATGACAAGGCTAGACGCTTCGGCGTTGTCAACATGCAATGTTTTACCGAGCGCGCAGAGCATAACCTCTACCTAAGCTATCTTAGCGCGACGACTATAGCGATACATAAGAATCTACACAGGAGGATTTGGAAACGTGCCTTACGATGCGAGCGGGGGATAAGGAAAGGTTCTTCAAAACACTTCAATTTGCGTAGAGAGACCTTGTGCAGCAGGAGGCGGAAGTACAGGAATTTTCTGATGGAGGGTGGAGCTTGGAGCTTGGAGCTTGAGCTTGAGTTTCCATGAAGGCTTTTGGAGGCAAGGGGGGACGCCAACGTAGATTGGGCGGCCTGTGATGAGAAACTCTCGGGTGGATGATTCGGGCGCTTGATCCGACCTCATTGCCTTTCCCTAGTACTCGTATCGGAAATCCATTGATGTGCGGTATGTCCACGTTATGCCCAATCCCCAAGGATTCAAAATGTTTCTGAATGTCATAGATACAATAGATGCTGCTTTACCTGGCGAGGATGGTTCTGAGAAACCCTTCTCTGACTCGTGAGACTGAATCTGGTCCGAATAGACTTGAAGCAAGACCAGGTTGCATGATATGCTGATGATGTATGATGGCCGCAACGAAGATTTGATTCCTCAGTTTCGCGTAGACGACTGCGTACGCATCAAGTCGCCACTCGCTACAAACGATGTGCTGGCACGCAGCACTTTCGTACAAGGAGCGCTGCTGCGTCACCCATCCATGGTTGTTTACGACCAATGGCTTTCGGCGCACCATCTGAATAGAATTGCTGATTGCAGTTCTCCCATGTCAACCAAGCTCGGATCTTTTTCAAGGTTTGATCATTACAAACGCCCAATCATCACCACGTACTGGTGAACTGTCTTTGCACTCAGACAGACAGACGGTTCGACCCTTACCGACATTTTCTCGTAGCGATCCCTTCGAGGCTATACCAACAGGGTCAACGACGCTGAGGAGGTCCCGTTCACCTTTTGGCCTTGGGATTTGGCTTCTTCGATGACCTCTGACGGGCTGGTTGTTGGCATCACCTCATCACGAATTTGCTCTGCCACGCTCACATGGAGCTCGGTAGACAAGGCGTGAGTAGTCAAATATCAACTATCCCCAGTGATGCAGACCTCTTCGGCCCTCGTCTCTTCTTCCCTCGACGCCCACCCGGACGCCACACCATCTCCTCCCTGGCGTCCTTCCCCGCTCTTTGCTCTCGACCCTTGAAGGCTGGTCCAACTCCTCTCTTTACTCTATATCTTTCCTTCGACATCGCTCTGTGCATCTGTTGTCGTTATGTCTCTTAGCGTACTTATCAACCGCAAAGATGACGACTCTTCATCGGGGGGATCGAAGCCGATGCATGATGACAAGCTCACTAAAGTGTTCATAGCGCTGCAACTCTTCGGGTGGGCTGGGTTCACGCTGATCCTTTGGACGGTTTTCCTCTCCAAGAAAATCAAGAGACATCCTGTGTGGATAAACTTTTGCCTCACATGGATGCTTTCTTGTGTTTCTTATGTACTGCTCTTTCTCGCTGGAGAACCCCATGTTGAGGCATCGAATGGGAAAGCCCACGTAAACGGAACATTGTGTCTTGTTCAAGCAAGTTTGGTCTATGCAGCACCGACGATGTAGGTCCTGTGTGACTCACCGTCCTTCCACGGTCTGATCTTTTCTCCAGGACGGCGAGCTCGACTTTGGCATTGATTATTCATGTTCGTTCTGTTCCGTCATCTCTCAAATGATACGAACTCAAAGCCAACTCCAGACATGGTTTTCCGTTCGATCCGTCCTGTCAAACGTCGAGATGAAGCATCCAATTATCAAAGACACAGTTGTAAGCCAGCCAAAATCATGAATTCATCTTTGATTCACAGTGAGGTTTACTAGTTATTGGTCATGCCATACGCATTCGCAATCGTTTTCTTTGTCGTGACATTTTCGGTAAGGTTCAATTGCTTTTGCCGCATCGTAATCAGAGTTAGAAGAACCCAATAGTATGGTATAGTGCACCCTAGTCAAGCGAAGCTCGCAGAGTGCTGGATGTACTGTGACTTCAAAACGGATGTACCGTACGTTCCACCTCATCCTTTTTTATCTGCGACCGACCTCTACCACAGGGGAAACGTGTCTGCGAGCATTGTTTCTGGTCTTCTCTGTTTAGGAATTGGAGTCGAAAGTGAGAGCACATCTGTCACCGTTTCATGAGACCTGACCTCTTCCAGTCGCCATCGCTTCTATTCTATATCAGAAATACCGTGAATACACGAGTAGAACGCCAATGCATGCCATCGCCATCGTCGTGCGCCTCGTCCTGTTTACTGCTTTTGCTTGCATGACCATCATGTAAGTCGTCCTTGTTTCTGAGTCACCTGCCACTCACGGCGCTCATTGTAAAGTATGGGATTTTTGTATGTGGATAAGAAGAAACACGGGGCAAATTTTAGTGTCTTCCTGGGCTTCCGTAAGTTTCCCTCTTGTTCTCAATGCTCACATCAAGCGCTGATGTTCGCTCGTCCACCATGTAGTGCCTGCCATAGCCGTCATCGTTTTCGGTAGTCAGCTCGACATTTTCTACACATGGTTCTTCTGCCTCCCGAAGCCCATCGCCGATGAATGCAGATATAAAAACCTTGCAACGCGTCCGCTCCATCTTCGTGCAGGATCTTCGACTTCCACTCTGGATAGCCCAACAATTCGACCTTCCAAGGAGCCCAAGAATTACCATCATGCGGATTCACAAGGCAAGAAAATGGGAGGTGCGGACGAGGAAATGGCTTTCGATTCCCGTTGGGGTAGTTCGGTGATGATGCTGGGTGCTGATATCAGTGACAATCGGATAAGGGGTGGAAGTGACGATGTCAGTCCCAGCAAACGTAGCTTCATCGTAGCTGCCGTCAACTCGCTGGGTATACCGCCGCCACCCCATGACCGACCGCGCAGGCACAGAGGGTGGGTAGATGCCAGCGATGGCGGTGGGAGTTATGATCGGTTACCTTCGACGGACAGTAACGATACGTTCTACAAACCACCTTCACGACATAAGACCGTTTGATACGTTGACTTTGCTTTTGCATTTGCATCATCTTGGACACCCATTTGTTAGAATCTCCTTCATGCCTTTTTGTTATTCGCTTTCGAAACGTTCGAGGAACGGTATTTTCAATTATAGATACCACTTCGAAGGCACGTATTTGTCCGCATCATTGTACTGTATTTTGGTAGAATTGTAGGATACAATTTATTTATCTTGTCGTCTCATTATTTAGGTACTTACTGAGACTCTTTTTGCATGCAACTGATCCAGCTACGTCCGGGTTTACAGTGTCAATGTTACTTCCCCGATCGATTTGGTTTGGGCTAAGTACATGAGATATCAAAGGTAATTTCGAGTTATCAATAGAGGGAATATACAAGTCCAGCATACCCGCACACTGTATGTGCGCAGTGAGACTGAGCAATGCTGAAAACGGTCGCCTTCTTTAGCTGCATGATAGCTATGGTACCATTCTAACTGAGGTCCAAGTGCTGGCCCTACGTGGATTTTCGGTGTCAACTGTCTTGTTCAAAACCGCCTCGACTCCCTTATCAAGAATAAAACGGAGCATGAGCCGTTGGAAGGCCTCCAACGCATAATCAGGACAATCTCGGGGATCTTGTTCGGAAAGCCACGACCTATCGGATGCGATCACATAGGCCATGTCTTGAATCATGGAGAACGCAGGACTGTAAGCCGAGTGAAATGCGTCGGGTTGGAGGTTGAACAAGATGTTCTGCCTGGCCCCATAATTATCGGTGAAACTAGTCCAAGCCGCTCTGTTGATGGATTCTTTCTTCTCGCCAAGAGGCCATGCAGCCATCAGCCAGTAGAACAAGACCCAGAAAACGGACTCAGTATCATGCTCGAGATCGTGTTTCCAAGGTTTGAGGGTGGCTTGTTGAGGCAGGCCATGGGAGGCTGACGGTTGGAATCGATCAACACGATCTTTGTGTTTAAGCTCGTAGATCTGAGGTGCTCTCGGGATCGGAAGGTTACCTACAGGTTTGAACGGTAGGGGTCCGTTGTGCTGAACGGCGCGCGACGCGAATTCTGGCGTTCCCTACGAGATCGCAGCGTCAGCTGTGTGCGAGTGACACAAAGCAAGGCGTACCGTTCGAACAATCCGTTCAAATCGGGTTCCACATATGTCTCGAAATTTCGCGCAATCGAAATCGATTAGCATAGTCCGGGTTTCATGTGGATGTTTCCTGGAGCGAAAGCATTAGGTTCTAGGTGAGGTTCAATGGCATCAACAAAATACAAACGATGAGTCTAGTAGGTTCTGAATGAAGCACACATCCCCGCGATCTGTTGATACGGATATGGGAGGCGTCGAAATCGCGGTCCAAGATCGAACGCTGCTGCGTTCGTTGATATCCTGGTGCCAAAAGTGGCGATTTTCGTAAAGGTACCTCATGACTTATTGGACTTCAGCTCAGCCTCGGTTGCAAGGAAGAGATCGGGACACGTACCTTCAAGGATATCAAACAGAATCTCCAGCACGTCCCGCAGAGTAGTCAACGTCATCATAGGCGATGAGATAGTTTGGAACACCACGTCGGCCATGTCCAGTGGTAGTGATGAAGCCAGGAATAGGTGTGAGCTGCGGATCAAACGTCGTGCTGCAACCAAGCTGGGATTCGACGTCGCGGTTCGTGATAAACGTGGCGGAGAACAGAACGAGAACAAGTCGAAGTACTTACTATTCAAGTCAGGGTTGGACATCATGGTACGTCATCAGGAGTCATTCCTCGCCAACTTTCTAGGGATTGAGGAGGATTCATGGGATGAGTACATATATGAGTTACACAAATACAGTTCCACGGAGAGTATTCTGAATATGGTGAGAATGAACACTGAAGATCCACGAACAGATGGGGAATGGATAGATGGAAAGAGCAAAACAGATTGCATGATGGACTGGGGTGCAAAGTGATAGCGAGGAGAGCATGAACAAGCGAGTAACAATCAAAGATCAAGCAAAGATGGGGGTGAGGATTGGGGGAAGGAAATAAGGACTCTGTGTTGGGTTCCTGGATGGCAAACAGAGAAGAACGATGGAGAGGCTTCCCTTGGAGAAACTAAATCATCTAGGGAAGGGAATATGAGAGTTCCGTACATCGGCAAGAAAAGGCGCGAGAGGCAATCGTCATCCATGCGCGGTCACCATCAATGTTTAAGTCTTGGGACATATCGGCCATTTTCCACGGCTATGACGATCTTCTGAGTACCCTTGAGTTTCTCCCACATCTGCAGCGGGGGATTCTGAGCTTCGGCTTGGTCAGAGCCTTGTGCGTCAGTGTTGTTTTCAGCAGCGTCGCATTCTCCAGCATCATCGGCTGTGTCACCGTCCTGATCATGCGCATGAGAGTAGCTCCCCGTAAAGATAGGTAAAATACTCACCAGATGAGTCGTAGCGCGACGGGCCTTCTTGGATGTCGATCCCTATGATGAGATGAAGTCAGTTATTTGGACAGGCGAGACTGAGGGGAAACTGTGGACGAACGTCTTCATCATTAGCGGACTCGCCTTTCCGCTTAGCCCCAAGTTCGTCTTGATCCTTCGAAAGACTTTCGAACAAATCTGGAGTACCTGTGAGGCTTACGGACCGGGGTCCAAAACCAGGCACACGTGGGTTTCGGGCGTCAACCATCATACTCATACAGTTCTCGGTTCCTTTTTTGATGATAAAGTCGAGGATGAGCCGTTGGAAGGCATCTAGCGCAACCTCGGGCCGGTTTTGTGGATCTTGCTCGGGAAGCCAGTACCGGTCATGTCTAATCACTTCGGCCATGTCCTCCACCAGGGTAACCGCAGGAGCATAGCTTGAATGAAATGCATTGGGAGGGATGTGGAGCAAGAGGGCATCTCGAGAGAGCCAGCTAGTTGTGAACGCAGTCCAGACATAGTTGTTGATGAACTCCTTCGATGCCTTCGAAGGTTGTGCAGTCATCAGCCAGTAGAACAGGACCCAAAAAACGGATTCGGTGTCGTGTTCTAAATCGTGCCTCCAGGGTTTGTTAGTGGATTGCGGCTGTGGTAGTGTATCGGAGGCTGACAGGGCGAAACGCTCAATTCGATCTTTGTTTTTATTCGCGTAAATGCCAGTTGCGATCGGGAGAACTAGCTTTGCAGGTGGTAGAGCTCCATTGTACTCAACGGCACGCGACATGAACCCTGGGGTTCCCTATGTGGTGGCGTCAGCTGAGATCAAGTGATACAAAAGTAGCACGCACTGTTCGAATTGTTTCTTTGTCTTCTGAGATATCCTCTTTTGCTCCCAAGATTTCCGAGTTATTGAAATCGATCAACATGGCTCGGGTTTTATGAGGGTTCGAAGGTGTCCTGCAACGGAAGCGTCAGGTCGTGATCCGGGGCCAATTGAATTACAGAAACGAACGCTGAGTCTGACAATAAGTGTTGAACGAAGCGAATATCTTTGCCGCCTGCTGGGATAGGTTCTGGAGAAATGCTTTCGACTAAGAATAGAATATTGCCCTTGCTGATGTCGCGGTGTAAAACGTGATGAGTGAAATAGAGAAACCTCATGACTGACTGGACATCAGCGTAACGGCAAGGAAAGGGTTCGACGTGGAGGCGCACCTTCGAGGATATCATATAGAATTTCCAGTACGTCACGCAGAGTGGCCGCCATCATTATCGGGTAGCCATGCTCCCGTAGCCCGATGATGTTCTGCGTCCTAAGTGCGTCTGGTGCAGGTAAGTCGAAGAAAAAATGGACGTGAGGGATTCCAGGAACGTCTCCATCACGGTGAATGTGGTTGTAAATTTCTCGTTCAAGGAAGCGTCGCGAATTTCGGGAAAGTTGGCTTTTGATAACCCGGACGGTAGCGTGATCGGGATTTGCAAAGACATGTACACGTGTCTTGAAGGGGTTGCTAGCAAAGATAGGTTTGAACCCTACATAGATCGTTTGATCGATGCGGATGTCAAAAACGGGGTCATTTACATCAACTCTTCGGCTAAATTGGGGAATAGCCCATTCGCCGGGGTCGTAGAGACGATAAAGAAAGGCGAACACTATCTTTGTGATTGAGGGCGCACGCCAGGGAAGAAAGTGTGTGTAAGTTGTCGTGGTACCTTGGGGCGCGACCAGGAAGGTGATGCCACGTTGGCTGGAGAGGAATGAGAGCGCCACCATACGGTCGGGTCGATCCAGAAGCCAGTAGTGTGCGTACGAGGCAGTTTTGAGCAGAGGGTCCGTGCTGCCAGTCGATGCCTTCTCGCCGACAAGTTCAACCCGTGTCCAAGACATGGGCGTGTCGTTCTGATTCCCCCAGTAGGATTGAAAGGCAAGGGTAATATTGGGGCGACAATCAGTCCTGATAGGGTGGCCTGGGGGTTTCGCGGTTTCCGTATCTCTCGCGACAAGTAATTCCTCATTTTCGAAGTCTGTTGAGACGCTTTAGTCGACGATATGTATTAGCGAGAACGATATAAGCACTGACATTCGTCATGAACACATTGAGAGACTTTGTTCAGCTGAGGAATGAATCCCTTCAAGTCTGTGAACTCGATCGTCATGGCGGTTGGCGGAGTAGGGATGGTCCCAGCTTTGGCCAATTCGTTGAGCATAGCCTTGGAGCTGGGCAACGTCGAGAAAGTGTGGTTGCTCATTTCGAACCCAGTGACCTCGTCGCGCCTGTGTTCAGCGAAGACACGGCCAGTTTTGGTTGGAGTCGAAGAAGTTGTTAGCTATGGCAACGGCAATATGTCGACGACATCCATGCCAATTGACAAAAGCACCAACGTTTTCACCGCTGTACTCAGCTAGACTGAGACAGCTTGGATTCGATGTCGCGGTTTGTAATAGACGTGGCGGAGAAAAGAACGAGAAGAACAAGACTTTTTGCAAAAAGTAGTCAGGGTTGGTCGTTATGGTACGTCATCAGGAGTATAGTCTTAGTCATTCCTCAATTTCTGGGTATCGATCAGCTGCAAGGCGCCGTGGTCCGACTGGTCGTGCAAGAGGAGTCATGAGATAAGACATATACAAGTACAGTTCCACGGAAAGCAGCGGGATATGGTGGGAATAAAGCTGAAGATCCACGAACAGATTGGGAATGGATAGGTACAAGGAGTACTACATGTTGGATGATAGACGCGAAAGCCAGCAGAGTATGAACAAGCGTGGAAAGCGGGAAAAATCGAAGATCAATCAGGATGCATGAATGGGGGCAAGTTTTGGGTAAGTAGATGGGGGGGGCTGCGTCGCGATTCGATGGAAGAAGGGTATAGCTCGACGTCACATCAATCCCGCTCGGCGGGGAGGACACTTCGGAAACATCGTATCTTGCGTTTCACGTTCATGTTCAGGACGAGCTGTTGACCATATTCGAGCTTCTCCCAGTCTTCGGCTGGCCCATCCGGAGGTTGATCTTGGCCAACAGAGACGTCCTCGACACCGTCATCTTCATCATCGTCTTCATCATCTGCATCGTGAGCGTTGCCATGGTCATGGTCCGAGGTGGCATCAGCCGTGACGCCGTCCTGGATATAGCATGTAAGGAGAGCTTCCAGTCTATCCACGTAGGAATACTCACCTCTTCATGGCGAGGCTTCTTCGATTGGGATGCCTGAAATGAGATGGGTGAGGATTGGTGTGGGAGAGCAGATGAAAAATGGAACACACATTCTCTTCGGTAGTCCCGCTCTTACGCTTCTGGGCTCGTTCTTCCAGGCCTTCCGAGAAGCTCATAAGCGCTGGTGTACAGCTCGGGGCGAGGGATCGAGATTCGTCGCCTAGGTCGCGTGTAAATGTCAGTTTCACGGGCTGGCGCATAAAATCCTCGTCTTTGTTCTGGAGGACGAAGCTAAGGATAAGCCGTTGGAATCCTTCAAGAGCGCAGTCTGGATGGTTTCGAGGGTCCTGCTCTGAAAGCCATGATCGGTCCGGTGCCACCACACTGGCGACTCCTTCCACGAGCACAGCAGCAGGGGCAAAAAAAGAATGAAAAGGATCTTCGTCCATTCCACTTGCGATGAATTTGTTTCGTGCCTTCCAATTGCCAATGAAAGCATACCAAGCAAACTCCGGGATGAGTTCAGGTTGCTTGCCCTGGGGGTGCGCAGCGATCAGCCAGTAAAGCAATACCCAAAAAACGGATTCAACGTCATGTTCGAGATCATGTCTCCAAGGTCTAGCGGGTTGTTCCTGGGGTAGGGCATGAGAAGCTGACGGAGGAAACCTTTTGACTCGAGCCTGGTGCATGGCGTGGTAGATGTCGGGAGCCACAGGGATGTCAGATACAAGTGACCCCCGGATAAGTGGGATGGGGCCATTTTTGTCAACAGCACGTGCAACAAATCCTGGGGTTCCCTGTTGTGCCCTCATCAGTACATACGTAGAGCTCATAGAAGTGATAAACAGCCCAAACCGTTCGCTTCTTTCCGTCAGGATCTTCCGCGTCCGTCTTCTCCCCTATGATTTCCGAATTGTTGAAGTCAATCAACATGGCCCGGGTTTCATGCGGATGACGATGCTTCCTGCAATGAAATCACAGTTATAGTAGTAGAACTCCAGAAGAGTGACAATTTAACATACTCAGAGTCCAGCAAGTGTCTGATAAAACATAGACCCCCGTGATCTGTGGGTATCTGTCCTGGAGGAACCACACTCTCGGTTAGGAATAGTATATTGCCTTTGCTGATGTCTCGATGCAAAACGTCGTGCCTATCGTATAGATACCTCATGACTGCGAGGATAAGCATCGGTTCAGGGGAAAACGAGGAGACGAACTTTCGAGGATATCATATAGGATCTCCAACGTATCCAGCAAGGTAACCGCCATCATGATAGGACGACCATACTCCTTCAGCGCAATGATGTGGAGCGTCCGAGTTGGGTTGAGTGCGACTTCCACATCGAAGAAATGAAGTACATGAGGGATGCCAGGAACGTCTCCATCCCGGCGGATGTGCTGGTAGATCTCTCGCTCAACAAAACGTCGCGACTTTCGGGAAAGTTGACTTTTAATCACTTGAACCGCCGAAGAATGGTTGAGGTTGAAAAGGACATGGGTGCGAGTTCTGAAGGGGTTGCTAGCGAAGAGCGGTTTAAAATCCTCATAAGGGATGTCGTTCACCTTGATGTCGAACACGGCGTCGTTTTCAGTAACTTTCTTGGTGAAGTGCGGATTGGCCCAGTTTCCGGGGGAGTAGAGACGATAAACGAAGGCATATATCAGCTCCGTAATCAAGTCGGAACCCCAGGGAAGATAGAGTATGCGGGTTGAAGAAGAACCCTGGAACGCAACGAGGAACGTGATCCCACTTTCGGCGGTGAGGAACGAGAGAGCCACCAGGCGATCGGGTCGACTTAGAAGCCAATAGTAAGCATAAGAGGCGGCTTTGAGGAGAGGGTCTACGCAGCCAGCCGAAGTTTTCTCGCCAACAAGTTCAGCCCATGACCAAGGGATCGACTTCTTCGATCTCAATTTCCCCCAACGACTTTTGAAGGCAAGGGTGATGTCGGGGCGACAATCGGTACTGGTGGGGTGGTGTTTCAATTTCTGGCACTCTGTGTCGCTGGCAACCATCAGCTCTTGGTTTGCGAAGCCTAGCATCACCCTTCAGTTCACGTCCATGTAATCGAGAAGAGCCTAAGGCACTTACAGTTGTCCCGAACGATTCGACAAGCCTTATTCAAACATTTGATGAATAGTTTCAAAGATGGGAAGCCGACCGTCATGTTAGCGGGTTTGGCAGGAATGTCTCCGGCCTCCTTCAGCACGGTGAGCAGAGCAGTACAGTCGGCAAACGGGGTGAAACGATGTTGATCCATGTTGAATTTGGCGACCTCGTCGCGCTTCTGTTCTGCGTAGACGGGGCCAGTTTCTGTAGGAGTGGAAGGGTAGTGAGGATGGTGGTTGGTTTCGACTGTAATTTCAGGGCCATCGTTGGTGCCAGACGCGAGGACAGGGGCAGTGGACATGTTACGTAATCGGTTCAAAGT
The DNA here is from genome assembly GCA_029747585.1 of Pleurotus djamor. NCBI lineage: Eukaryota > Fungi > Basidiomycota > Agaricomycetes > Agaricales > Pleurotaceae > Pleurotus > Pleurotus djamor. The sequence goes on along the minus strand of JAPEVF010000185.1, from coordinate 51,920 downwards.
TGTCGAGTTGCTACAGTGGTCTTGAAGTGTTGATTCTTCGCCGACATCTCAGGCCGGGTTTTATGGCTTTCGCAACGACCAACCTCGTGTAGTCCACGCATGCTGCGCTCGAAGAATCACATCAGCTAAGAACAATGGACGCAACGATGCTGTTCCTAAGGTCTCGTCTCGTTGATGAGACGAGGGTTAGTCCGAGATTAGTACTAGATCTTGGATTCCTCGGATACAGCTTTGCAGGGAAGCTGCCAGAAATGGGTGGATGCACCCTCGATGTCAAGATATCACGTATGTAACTAAATAATGACTCCAACCTTCGAACCTTTTCGGCTGATCAGAATTCCCATTAGATATTCATCGATATCAACGCCTCAAGGTGCTCGGAGGGGAGGCACCGGAGAAAACCATAGATCACTTTCAATATATTGCAGCGCGCCCACGACGGCTGACATCCTGGGCTTGGTATCTCACAGCGATCCCCACCAGTTGACAAAAACAACCAACATATTGACTGTTGTACTACGAAGATGATGACCCAGGCCTCGCGACAATGGTATCGTCGGAGACTCTGGCTACTTTAAACCGTGAGATACAGTTGCATGCTTTTTCCCTGAGTCATTCAGCCCCTCAAAATTATTCTAGACATCACAAGAAACTCGCATCCATATGTCAGGGCAAGTCCCGGGCCCACGGGCGTCCAACTCTGACTCACTATCGAATACATCGATGACAGCGGACTTTGCGCGATTAATAGAGGTGGTGATTCACCTCAGGGTTTCCGAGGTGAGTCGCCTCGCGTCCCTGGATACATGAAGCCACAATGGCCGATGGCCTCCTGGACGTACCCCTCGAAAGAGAACAAAACACGCAATTTTACCTCCGCCGATTTTCCACAGGACCCCAAAACAAGGAAACAAGGGCGCCTAGCCCCTCCAGCACATGGAGGTGTTCCAATTATTGACACAACCCTCATTTTCGCCACGATTCAGTGTGGTGAATCACCTTGCTTTCAGAGGGACATCCCGAGTGCTAAGTTGACGACAGGCTTGGCCACGACACGCTCCTCCAGGCCATACACTCGTATGCCGTGGAGATACCCGGTTCAGCCCAGTCATTCCAACAGCTAAGACGCGTCCGTAACACGCTTCTTGTCATATTCCGCACTGGAACGTTGTCTGCGGTAAAAATACTCCCGATATCGCTAATCGATCCTCACCGCGTCCTGTCGTGTCGATGCCTCCAAGCTTCCAGAAAGCAGATTTTCATGGGATTTGCCTCACCTTATCCCCACAAACGTGTCAACCCTCCTCACGAAAGCCACCAAGTACATGAGGACCTCCAGGAAATCTCAACCCACATGGATACTACTGACTCAAACTCCCTCCGATACCATCATTCACTATGGCCCTACCAGAGGGACTATCATAGGCGACAACAGCCCGTATCACTACAATTTACAAAACTCTGAACTCAGACAGAAATGGTAGTTTCCACCCTCTTGACAACCCGGTCCTCTCGGTCGTCATCAATCTCAGTCGCAGTTCCATTGGTCGCCAATGTAGACGGGGGCTTGGAGCGCCAGAAGAGCCAAGTTTGCCATAAATCCTACACGATGGAAGGGGAACGGAGAAGGGAGGAGAGGGGTTAGGAGGGGTTTGAACGACGAAGTAAAACGGTGCCGGTAAGCGCTTACCTTCTCGGTTATCATCATGAAAAGAATGAGCATGGGAACTAATCGAAGGTGTGTTATTCTTAGAATCCGAACACGCAGAGGCGAAGAAGTACTTACATATAGCCAATGCGACGTCCACAGCTGTTCGTTTGATCACCGAAACCATATGAAAGATAGTAAGCCTACAAACCACGTATCAGATTCGGGTAAACATATCGCTATCTGTCCCAGGGAGGTGGGATCACTCACAGTACCATTATCCCATTGATCGTCGTGAAGAGCATGATTCTGATGATCATCTCGACGTACTTCCGAAGGTTTGATATGGAAACCCAGTGTTTGAAGAGAAGACGACCGAATAGGACTGTTTGGGGGGTGATGATTAGTGGGTGGATTTGGTTTGATAGGTTTGATGGGTGGAGGTACTCGGATGGGTGGTGGGCGGGTGAGGATACGTACGCTTGAATATTATTGCGAAAAGCATGAAGAAACCGAAGAGACCGGTCGATAGGCCCGCGCTGGGAAATTTTTGGTCGATGAGATGAGACGCGTCAGCCAGGGACTGGAAGAGGGAAGCACGCACGGAATTCGATGGAACTGGATGGTGCAATAAGCGCTACCAGGTAGTTTCTTGATCGTGGATGGGTTCAAAGATCCAAACTGCGGCGCAGAGTCGTATTAATTTAGGTATGAATGTTACAAGATGAATCAAGGGAACTCACCAACAGAAATCCAATGAAAACTGAAACTGAGAAGATGTACGGAAATATGACGAGCTGCAGCAAGAAGCAAATCAATGAGGGCTATCAATTAGGACGCAGCCCATGGACTCACACCGACGCTGCTGAGCAATGTAACTTTGGTTCGGTCGTTTGGTGAATGGAGTGCTCGACTGACTAGGACCCAGATCTGCGAACATCGTATGGATGGTTAAGAAGTGCGTGGCCGAGGACAGCGAAAGACATACGTCGATGATGAGACACAGATTCGTCGTAGCTTGACTGTATTACACACATAAGAGACTGCGCAAACATTCTGGCGGAGATTACTCACAGGACAGGAACGCTCAGTACCAACGCGCCTTGCACCAGACAAAGAGTTTGATTCGGAGGACTGTCCTTATTCTGCTGACCAGCGAAAAATAGTAGGTTATAGGCAAGACTTCCAATTGTCCATCCGACGCAAAAGCTAATCCACGTGAAGCTCCTCTTAACGCGAGGAGATAAGCCGACGGTGAGGAGGATGACAAGAAAGCCTGTCGCGCTGAGGAGTTGGAGGATGCAGAAGGATGTTATGAGTGCGGCAGTGTCTACGTTGAGCATAGGATGCACTGGTGAGTGGATCGTTAAGTAACAGCAAAGAGTGAGACCCACCACTCGGCATCTTTGTAAGCGCTGTGCAATGGGAAGTTGATCTGGTTGAGCGGATCTACGGAAGGAACGGGTTGGCGAACGGGATGTTAAAGTACGTAAAAGAGAGTGATTGCGAGGTAATGCGGTATATGAAGGATTGGCAGGGGTCAACTTGGGAGGAGGATTCAACCTTGTGCGAGGCTAGTGCGTGGCATACGGACACTTGGTGGCGTAGTGGGTGCGATGGCACCCGGTGGTAGGGATAAGGAAGGAGTCGAAGGGGCTTAGCCCAAACCTTGGATTTATACGGAGTTGGATGTCGAGGGAGCACAACGATCAGATGTCGTAGAAAAGTAGGTGATTCGTCCCCCGTATGGGAAGCAAAGGATACGGATGACACAATTGGCGGTTCAGTATAATAGCCGGCCAGAGGCATCACGATGCTTGCGTGATGCTAGCCTTTGATTTCTGATAACAAGTCGATTGATATATCTATCATAACGAAGTTGAGTGAGCATTGGCAAGGTTGTGTATGAGAACGAATGCGACAGCAATCGTGACACCAACGTAGCATTTGCTTCATGTGTGTTGACCCATCAGAGACTTGGTGATGGACTCGGAGCTACGATGCAAAAATAAGCCATATGTGGTACAGACCGAAGGGATCAACACGATAGCAGTGCCTTCTGACAGTGATGGAAATCCGAAACGGTGGACTAGTGCTGAAGCGCTGGGGACGCTATACCATCTGGCGGATGGACTGCAGTTTCCTGTGCATTTCCGCGATCATTGGATTCAGAGCCAAGGAGCTATGGAAACGAAGGCGAGTCTTTGCGTCGAAGGCTGTTGCTGCGCGAAGATGGAAGTATCTGGAAAGCCACGAGGAAATCTCCGACACGGCCCCTGAAGATGCGCGATGATTTGAAATCGGAACCGGAACCCAGTGCTTGAGTCAGATGGACTCGCCTCCTCCGTCGTTGAAAAGGCTGACCAACGACCACGACGACCTCGAAAATCTCAAACAACCACGCTCATAACCACCACCATCATGGACGCCCCGAATTCATCCGGTGCGATACCAGAATCTTCAACTAAACCACGACCTCCAAGAGGCCCTCCCAATAATCGGCGACCAAGAGGCGATCGCCAAGCTGGAGCAGCGAAGGGTGATGCAGAAGAGGAAAAGAGAAATCGACCACATCCACCGAGAAATCGACGACCGATACAGCAGGATAATAATGCCCCCTCGAGCTCAGCCAATGAAGGTGAAAGTTCAAGCGCATCAGCCCCCAAACATCAACGTAGTAGACGGAGGCCGAATGCGAACAATGCAGGGAATCAGGAGGGTGGTGAGAAGACAGAGAGCGGACCTTCTCAGGCCCCATCTTCGAAACGACGAGCGCAGTTCAATCCATCGCTGACGACCTCGGATCCCTCATCGCCGTCGACATCCAACGCACACAGAGGACAGAAACCTCATACTCGACGACGCCCAAACTTGAAGGAACCTGTCGCCGACGATTTGACTTCAAATCTCACCTACACTTTGAGCACGCCGCCTTATCCGGATTGTCCCATATGCTTTGCATCCATCCATCCTGCTCAGCCGACTTGGTCATGTTCACCTTCGCCTGGAGAGAGTTCAGCATCCTGTTGTTGGACTCCGTTCCATCTCAAGTGTATACGATCATGGGCTAGCAAATCAGTCAAGGAAGTGGAAGCGGCGTATGTTGCGAGAGGAGAGACGGACAAGCTGGGAGAATGGCGGTGTCCAGGATGTCAGAAGCGGAGGGAGGTGGTGCCGACGAGTTACTGGTGTGCATCTCCACATGCTCAGTTTTCGTGCGCAGATTACTGACAATGGTTGGCAAAACCATAGGTGTTTCTGTGGTACAATGGCTTCTCCGCCACTGACCAGACTCGCGACCCCACATTCATGTGGAAATCCATGCTCACGACCTCGAAGCGCGTTGAACATCCCCACCTCAGATGGCGATCAACCAGCCTGCGACCATCCGTGCCCTCTGGCGTGTCATCCAGGTCCTTGCCCTCCATGTCAAGTCACATTACGCATGCGTTGCCATTGTGGTAAAGACGAAATGGTCTTCAAATGCAGACAACTTCTCTCAGCGCCCAACACCTCGGATATTCGTTCTTGCGGACAAACTTGTGGCAAGGAGTTGAAATGCGGCAAGCATGCATGTGATCGGGGCTGTCATGCAGGACCTTGTCCTCCTTGTGACGTCCGTATCACCAAGAAGTGCTGGTGCGGACAGGAATCTCGGGAGGAAACTTGTGGCGAAGATCAGACGGAGCGGTATAGCTGTGGTTCGATGTGCAAGCATGCTTATGCCTGCGGTGCACATTCATGCGAACGACAATGTCACGCCGAACACCTAGATTCTTCTGTCCCCGAAGTATGCCCTTTCGACCCCAGTGTCTTTACGCATTGTCCATGCGGGAAGATTGAACTGACAAGCGCATCAGCAACCACTTACCTTTCTTCTCGCTTCCGAACTCTAACATTACCTCGTACCTCCTGCGCTCAACCCATCCCTACTTGCACATCCCCCTGCCTCAAACCCAGTCCATCCTGTTCTCATCCCTGTCAAGCATCCTGTCATCTCGGCGAGTGTCCCCCCTGCGAGGTCCTAATCCAACGATCTTGCCGGTGCGGTTCGACACGCAAAGAAATTCAATGTTCGAAGCTCTACGATCCCCTCACGCACACCGAACTCGAAGTACTTTGCGAGAAACCCTGTGGTGCCTTACGCGCTTGTGGTCGCCACCAGTGTCGTCGAAGCTGCTGTCCCCTCGCTGGATTCGCTACAAGCGGAGCTGGTAAAGGCAAGAACCGTCGAAAACAACAAGGCGACGTGGAATTAGACCTTTCATCCATTGGTGGATTGCACGAATGTGATCTTGTCTGTGGAAAGATGCTTTCGTGTGGTAATCATACCTGCGAAGCCCGCGATCATCGAGGAGCCTGTCCACCTTGTTTAAGGAGCACGTTCGAGGAGATGATATGTTACTGTGGTAGGACGGTCCTGGATCCGCCCATCCAGTGCGGGACTGTGTTAAGATGCCCATTCCCTTGTTCGAGGCCACCGCCTCCGTGTGGACATCCCAAGGTGGCGCATTCGTGTCATGGTCGGGTGGAAGATCGGAGCGAGGGTATCGATGGAGAGGAAGGAGGAGAGGCGGCGGGATGTCCTCCATGCCCTCATCTGGTTAGCAAGATGTGTGCCTGCGGGAAGAAACTCGTTCCGAATGTTCGATGCTCGACTGCAACGGACAAGGTTCGTTGTGGCGGTGTCTGTGGAAAGTAAGTTATTTCAAGTCAGTTTGTTTTGTTGAGACATATCTTTTCTGATCATGACTGCAAATCATAGATTGATGAATTGCGGCTTCCATCATTGCGACCGTCAATGCCATCCTGGGACGTGTGGTGATTGTACAGCTCGCTGTGGGAAGGCCAGAAAGACATGGTAATATCCCTTTTCCTTCGTCCATACACTCACTCACATCGACGACAACAGCCTACCCGATAGCCACCCTTGCACTCTTCCATGCCACGCACCCTCTGCATGCCCCGAAACTGAGCCTTGTGACGCGCTGATCACGGTCACGTGTCCTTGCGGCCGTATCAAGCAAGCTGTTCATTGTGGACGGAGTGTCGATTCGACCAACCAACCACGACATAACACACCCAAATGCAATAACGATTGCGCTATTGCTAAACGCAACGCCCGACTTGCGGATGCTTTAGGTATTAATCCTCACGCAAAGGCTGCGACCGCTTCGTATTCAGATGAACTTGTTTCGTTCGCGAGGTCTGATCCCAAATTTTTGGCGTTAGTAGAGAAAGCGTTCTCTGAGTGAGTAGCGTTTGAACTCTAATAAATTCGAAATGGTTCTGACCGTGGCGTTGGTCGTCTTTTCAGCTTCGTCAATGGAGAAAAGAGGACTCAGGTTTTACCACATATGCCCATGGAAAGGCGGAAGTTCGTTCACGATGTGAGTTGAAGTGTTGTACCTGTCATTCCCTGGTGCTTACTTACAATGGTTATAACAGCTTGCTACGGTTTATCGGTTAGATACCCAGATGGTTGACCAAGAACCACATAGAAGGTAAATTATTCCTCCTCCAAACACTTCCGTGACTCAATCTTTCTTCGTTCATAGCGTGCAACTTCTGCGTAGACTTGATACCCGCTTACCCACACCCACCCTCTCTTCTCATATGGCATCTCTAAGGCCTACTCACTCTCCTTATGGCTCATCGGGTAAATTGGCGGACGTCAATTTAAGATCTTCCTCCCCCTCCTGGCGCACTGGCACCACGACGTCACCTTCTGCATCTGCTTTGACGACCGGACACAAACCGGGCGTGTCAACTCCTCCAAGAGCTTGGGGTGCTGCACCGCCTCGAACGAACGCGTCGACAACAGCTGCTGCCACGACTGTCTCGACGACGTCGAACTTGATACCGATGGTATCAGCTTCAACTCCCCGAGGAGCCAGCCCTTTGACCCTTCCGCTCTCAGCCCACCATTCGCGGTCGGCTACCCCTGTTCTACCGACTCAGTCTAACACCATTGCGACTGGTGATGCAGCAGCCGAGCCTGGTACCCCCGTTCCTGATGACTGGGAGGACGACGCGGACGTATAAACTAGGATGCTTGACTAGAGTACATGCTTTACATGACATGCTATACATAATTGACGCTGCTCACAGCAAGCTCATAGGGCTACATAAAACTCCAGGTTCGATTCTAGACGGCTAAGCTCCAATACCAAGATAGTCATTGTCGGGCTGAGTTTGACGGTGAACGATTTGAACTTTTTCTGCCACGCTTGAATTAGGTGACATGGACGCGTCGTGATATCTTGCAGGTTCTGCTAGTGTTCGAGCCATTTGTTTCATCACTTACATCGCTTGTTGAGGACAACTATAGACTGTTCTAGTGGCAAGCTCCCCGTCAAGCTGTGTCTGAATCTACGAACTACTCTATTTATTTCCACAATATTATTCCGAGTGGGACGCGTTATGACGCGTGACGTCATTGTTTGGGCCAGATGGCGACCCTTAGAAGGCTGTCCCACGACGACGACGATGTCTGTGAACTTGCCTTGAACGACAAAAGGCGTGCGTGGAGTAACACAGATGTTAGACCCATTCTCACAGCGTGAGTGACATTCTCATACCGTTCGTACTACCTATTCACTGACGCACCTTAGAGCTTAACCACCGCAAAAGCCTCGAAGATACCATATCTATACAGAAGGCAGCTTGTGCACCGATGCCCGCCTGCTGCGACCCAATTTTTCTTTCCGCTGAGTCCGCCATCCAAGGCAGTGACTCTGACATACCCACCCGACCCGCAAAGCGGAAGCACTGACGCGCCTACCAACTACCGACTGTACTGCCCAAAGAAGACAAGCGACGCCCCAAAGTGCGGAATAAACACCTCCTATAGTCTATCTATGACGACATGCGAGGCGGGAGGTATGTTGACAAGCCCGGCCGCTTGACAAGTTGACATGTCTAACAGCAATGGGTTGGTATAGGAGTCGAAGTCTCTGGGGTATAAATACTTCGTCTTTTCGATGAGGAAACGGTGTCCAAGTCTTCACCTCCTGCCTTCCTACTTCCCCATAGCTATTCGACACCGACACCGATACCGACACCGACACCGACATCTACACCGACCTTCGCTAATTGTCGACATCATGATTTCTGCTCTCATCCTCGCCCTCGGCACATCCACCTACTCTGCGTCTGCTCTCACCATCCTCCACGCTCGGGCAGAATCATCTGTTCTTCACCCTAATGGTAACACTGCCAAGTGCCTCGGGGTCAAGGGCACCTCCTACGCAAACGGTTCACCCGTCGACATGTAAATGCTCAACCGATCCTCCTATTGAGATGATCTTACTAACATACCCCCAGTGACGACTGCACCGGGAAACCCAACCAGTTGTGGGCTTTCAATGCCGGGACTACGCAGGTTCAACTCGCTGGTACCGATATGTGCTTGGACGCAGGCAAGAGTGAGCCTTCTATTTCCTTTCTTTTATCCCCCGCTTACGCTGTCACCATAAGACCCAGCCGATGGCGTCCACATGAAGATTTGGAAATGTTACCAGGGTTTACCAGCTCAGTCTTGGGATAGAACCAACGACAATCGCCTAGTCAACTCAGGTTCGTATTTAGTCCTGATAAGCCACAAGCCTTCGAGCTCAGTTACACCCTTAGGTAAATGCCTAGATTTGGAAGGAGGAAAGACTTTCAACGGCAACTTTGCTCAAACCTGGACTTGCACCGACAACAACCCCAACCAAGTTTGGACGCGAGGGTCTTCAATTTCCTCGCCCTCATCGATATCGACCTCAGCCCCCTCTGCAACTACTTCCTCTCGTCCCGCTCAACTCCACCTCGTAGAAGATAAGACCAAGTGCATTACCACTGCCAACAACGTCAAGAAGGATGGAGTACCAGTGGAACTGTAAGTACCCTTCTTCGCCATGACACCTCACCCTTTCTCACCCTCAATCAGGAACCAATGCTCCGGCTCAGCCCCCGCAGTATCGTGGTCAACTAACAATGGCCCAACAACGATCGAAGTCGTCGATGCGAATCAACCTTTCTGCGTCGACTCTGGTTCTGACAGTATGTCTACTCAGAAATGCCTTCTTTACCAACACTGACTTCTCTTTCTTCAGTGCCCAAGAACGGTGATCTTGTCGTCCTTCGCGGTTGCACCGGAACTATGTCCCAGAAGTGGGATTACGACACAAAGCAGTCTCAATTCTACCAACGTGTCGGCGCTGACAAGCTGTGCCTCGACTTGACGAACGCTAAGATTGAGAACGGCAACCAGCTGCAGATGTTTGACTGCACGGACACCAACACCAACCAGGCTTGGGCCATATAATGTATCTTTGCATATCCTACCCTTTTCTCTTCGAACCTTTCGTTTTTCATGGGACAATTTCGTAGCTCTTCAGTTCGCATTTGGTTTCAATCGTATACCGTCATGTTTTGCTCTCTTTCAATTCATACACTGTCTCTCATTGTTAATTTCTTCGTCAGCCGAGGGCATTCTTCATCTCACATTGAACTCACAATGCCCTCGCTGATCACCATTTGCCCGTCCTTCCTCGCCAAGCTGATCGTCACTTCAGGCGAAAGAGGGATGATTTAGGAGCAATGACGTAACGGCGCTTGCCTGTATCACCATTGGCGCCCATCACTCATTGACGAGCAACACTGACAGGACACTTGCCCTTTCTTTTCTCGTCAATTCAACTCCAATACAGATTATCAAGTCCTGTGTCTGATGCCTCGAAAGCATCCTTGAAATATCGATCAACGCTTCAACGTTCAACGTTCAACGTTCAGCTCCTACCGAGGCTGGCCCCGAATCGCGACGAGGTCGCTAAATTGCACATGGATCAACATAGCTTCTCTCCGCTCGCCAACGCCGCTACTCTTCTTGCCTTGCTGAATGAGGCCGGACCCATCCCTCCCAAACCCACCAACATAACTGTCCGCTTCACATCTTTAGAATTATTCTTCAAGAGGTTGAACAAGGCTTGTCGACTAGTTCAGAAAAACTGTGAGTGCTGCTGCTTTTCGATTACGCGAATGTGAACTGAAGGGTAGTGCTAGGCTTCAGAGACGAGGAGCTGATAGTCGCCGAAGATACGACATGCAAGAAATCAACACACCATACCACCAGTACCGATTGCTGCCCCGATATCACCCTTGCATTCAAAAGTCGCTTGGGGAGATCTATTTCTTGGCCGTGGGCTGAACTTGTTGGCGCGAACGCTTCGGTTGACCGTGTAGATCCCTTTCTCAAGGCCGCCTCTTATGTTCACCGCTGGCTTCTGGCGCGACCTGACCGCACGGCAGCCCTCTCGTTCATTACCTCGAAACGTGGCGTCACGTTTCTTGTCGCGATCGAAGGTTCTACCACAACCCGTGCACTTTTTCTTCCTTGGGGCTCTGACTCTATCCCGGAGGTGGTCTTTGCGTTCCTCTATCGTCTCTACCGCCCGGGAAACTGGGCCGATTCGTCATTCACCAGGAAAGTTACTGAACACGACGTCAAGTTCGACATTAAGGTGAAGGACACCACTTATGAGGATTTCAAGCCGCTCTTCGCTAGCAACCCCTTCAGAACTCGCACCCATGTACTGTTCAACCTCAACAACCCTTCGGTTCGAGTGATCAAAAGTCAACTTACCCTAAAGTCGCGACGTTTCGTTGAGCGAGAGATCTACCAGCATATCTGCCGGGACGGACACGTTCCTGGCATCCCTCACGTACTTTTTTTCTTTGATTCGGTTGACTTCCTCAACCCAGTTCGGACGCACCACATCATTGGGTTAAAGGAGTATGGTCGTCCTATCATGATGGCGGCCACCTTGCTGGATACTTTGGAGATCCTGTATGATATCCTCGAAGGTTCGTCTCCTCGTTTTCCACTTATTCGATGCTCATTCGCGCAGTTATGAGGTATCTATACGTTAAACATGGTGTTTTGCATCGAGACATTAGCAACAGCAATATACTATTCCTCGCGGAGAGTGTGGTTCCTCCGGGACCGATACCAACAGACCACGAGGGTCTATGTTTTATCCGACACTTGCTGGACTCTGCGTATGTTGAATCGTCGCTTTTCTAGAATTCTACTATACCTCTTACTTCATTGCAGGAAGTATCCTCATCCGCATGAAACCCGGGCTATGTTGATCGACTTCGACAATTCGGAAATCCTAGGAAGAAAGACAGAGACGGAAAATCCTGAAGGAAAGAATCGAACGGTCGGGTGGTTCAACACTTCCAATGCGCTTCATTGACGAGTGCATCCAACAGGCAACCCCAGGATTTGCTGCGCGTGCTGTCGAAAAAAATGGCCCCATCCCCTTTTCCCCAAGGGTAGCTATTTCTATAATGCCGACGGCTCCCAGTGTCTATCAGGCCAAGCACCAGGCTCGAGTTGACAGGTTCCCTCCGTCTGGTTCTCATGCCCTACCCCAGCTACCCCAGGAAGAAACCTCTAAACCTTGGAGACATGATCTCGAACATGACGCCGAATCCGTTTTTTNGGGTATTGTTTTACTGGCTGATCGCTGCGCACCCCGTGGGCAAGACACCCGAAGACATCGCCCTTTTTACTTGGAGTGCTTTCACTGGCAATTGGAAAGTCCGAGATAGCTTTATTACGGGTCGAATATACGGAGGCTCTTTCCATTCTTTTTTCAACCCCGCTGCTGTGCTTGTGGATGGAATCGCCGGTGCGTTAGCATCGGACCGATCGTGGCTGTCAGAGCAGGACCCTCGAAACCACCCCGAATATGCTCTTGAAGGATTCCAACGCCTCATTCTCAACTTTGTTCTCCAGAATGAAGACAAGGACTTCATGCGCCACTCCGTTGACTTGACATTGTCGCACAGGCTCGATGTTGGATCTCAATTCCTAAGCTCACTCTGTACACCTGCTTTTATGAGTTTCTCGGAAGGCCTCGAAGATCACCCCTTGAAGCGTAAAAATGAGCCTAGGGATGAGGGTGTATGTTTTCACTTTTTNATTCGTTGGGCTACACAAATCCCTCACTCCTTGTTTTAGACATCAATATCGAAGAAAGCTCGGTGTGCCACGGTGCGTAGTCCTTCCTATATTGACAGACACGTGCAGCCCCCTTACGCGTTAAGCAGGTCAATGTTACGGCCGAAGCCACCCCCAACCATGGTCAAAACGCCGAAGATGATGAAGACGATGAAGACGACGATGTCGAAGATATCTCTGCTCGAGCTCGAGCCCACGTCGGAGGATGGGAGGAACTCAGCTTTGGTCAAGAATTCGTCCTAAAATTAAACTACAGTATGGAATGTGTCCGAAAAGTCTTTCGGTGACTGGGTCAACTGGATTGCCTGCCCTGGGCGAACCATTTGAGTCCTTCCCCTCGAGTGTTGCGCGATTCCCCTTTCTCCAAGGCTTTAAGCCCCCTGCTTGTTCATGCTCTCCTCGCCATTGACATAGCGTCCAATACTCAAACGAAGGTTGCGTCGGTTACGGACTGTTCCCCCTCCCCCATATGTAGCAATGAGGCTTTCCTTTATGAATCCACCGTTATGATCTGGGTATACATCATCCCCGGGATCCCAGGTCCAAGCCGAGGCGAGAAGATACAGTAGAAAAGAACAAGGAGCGTCTGGTACTCGAGGGGTCTCCTCCCGATCAAAAATTTTTGAACTTTTTNGGACTTAGTACCGAACAATTCGAGCAGAGTCTTTCTGGAAGATTGAGAAAACGACGGGTATACTTCACAGGCAGCCTTCCATAGCACCATCCACCAAGGGATTTATAGACAGGTCGTGTTGAGCCGAGGGGCAAGAACTTTGCGACAAGATACACTTGATGAAGCTGTCCCATTATATGGGACGTTGAATACGGGCAAAAAAGCAATCGAACCAGACTCGGAACAGGCGTCAGCTACGGGGCAGAAACTCGCGGAGCACTGTTGAAACACAGCGACGACTGGAACAACTTCAACTGCACCTTGAGACAAACTTGAGAGGTGTGCTTTCATTCGAGGGGTTTCGGTTGAGTAGCCTATTCCCCAAGTAACTGAGACTGAAGTGATGTACCCTAGGCTTTTAAAACCTAGGCATCGGGCATCGGGCGTGTGCACGAGAGTCCACTTGTTCCGTTACTCACCATGAGGATGATTGTAAAAGTTTCGGAGCAAGGAGAATATTACAAGACGTCTCCAGCGGCGAGCTTCCAGACGGCACTCAGATTCTGTGTGGGATTTTTCAGCAAGGATGAACCATCCCCAAGTCCGAACGCTTAAACTCGAGGCCAGCCAAACTCAATCCGGTATCATAGAGCGTAAGTTGAAGACGAAGGCCTGATTAGGCTGACAAGACATGAACTTCTGACATGACACTGACAAGACATGACACTGACAAGACGTGACATTGACGGGACTTGACACTGACGGGAATTGACAGGACTTACGTTGAGGACCTGCGATGCCGTCATTCGAGCCTCTATTAAACGTTTAGGACAATATTTGTCCGAGCCATAATGACCGATTCACCCAATATCGCTTGCAAATCAGTGAAATTCTCCAATGCCACTCCAGCGTAGCCAGTATTTAACTGAAAGTCGACATCGTAAACCATATACATATGACCATCTGTGCAAGCATCACCTTGATTTCGACACCGAAATCAGTATATCGATTCACAGGATAGACCCTGCAGTTGTCCCGTATGCCGAGCAACCAAGGAAATATGGAGATGAGGTGTGTTTCCCCATCTTCCGCTAAATACAAAACTCACCGATGTAGAATAACAACAATCATAGCTCGGGGACGTTCAACCGCGTTGAAGGTAGCCAGTACAACTACTTCTTCGGACGGCCGAAGAACGTCCAGGTGTCGGTAGTCATTGGGGTTAGCGCCGCCCTCTTGACGATGATCACCCTTGTGGTCGTAGTGGCCGTTTTATTGAAGAGGGTCCCGGAGAAGTAAACAAGTGTTGGGTAGGTGGTCGTGCGTATCCACAAGTAACAGGGTTCTCATTCTGACAATTTGTGATGGCACAGGATTGAAAGAATTTCGCAAGAGGGCGGTGTCAAGGATGTCTTGAAGTACACAGTTGAAAGTTTTCCTTCTATGAGGCGCCGTCCAGGACGTTTTGTTGTGTAGCATTGGTGTAATTACTAGAACATAGATAGCCAGAAGCATAGATCCAATCAGTATTAGATTTTAGAGTCTAGACGTCGTTCTGCATACTCCGGAAGTGACACGCGAGATGAGGGGATGGGCCATTCTCGGAGCAAAGTGGAGGATAGTTCAGAGACAGAGTGGTCGCGTCGTCAAGCTAGCGTTCTTGCAGGAAGGGACGAGTATCATCGCCATGGACTGGCCATGGATGAGTTGGTGGCAAGTTCCAAGTTCAAAAACAACCGTGACGGCCGGGGGCGCTGAGCTTCGGCAAATCCCGATCTTATCTTATCAAGTTCCAACTTGGATCGCTGCCATAATACTCACAACAATCCCAAGATGATCCTGAACATCATGGATATTCAGTCAAGAAGCCTACGTGTTGCCTTCGGATGAAGGCTTCCGTGGTGCCATCTTGAGGTCCGCCGAGGGCCTTGTCCACCGAGAGATTTTCAGAGAGAGTTGAGCCGAGGGATTGCGCGACAAGATGGAGTCGTCCGTCCAGCACTGAATATTGCAGAGCTGCCTCGCGGCACGAGCGTGGAGCACCATTGAACCGTTGAAACACAGCGGAATAGCGGGCTGACATGCCAGTTTTCCCGCCAGCCCTGATTACATTCCCCCGTTGGAAACCATCAGCGACAGCCTGGGCGGAAGCAAATACACCATACACCGGAGGCAATTGCCACAACGGTACGAGGCGTACTGCCTTTGTAGCGGTACGTCTGTGGTATGTCTGCGGTACGAGTGCAGAGCGCTGGTGGGTTGCCACGCTGTGGCCTCATTTTCCGATCACAGTGCACATGGCTTTGTGTACCAACGCGCTGTTGAGCAAATAACGCGCTCTTCGCGACTCGACTGATTGCCTCATGGTAGTTGTCTTTGTTCTTCGACACCATGTCCTCAACACCTACTCCGGGACCATCCTCTCGGACGGAAACCCCACGTACTCCTTCGAAGCGTCGTGATCGCTCGCCAGTCACGTCTCCAAAGGCAGCAAAGCGCGCGAGAGCTCCTGTACTCTCAGGCCAACCGTCGTCGTCTCCGTCAACTCCAAAGAAACCATTTGGCCGTTTAAAGCACGCCGACCTCTCACCAGCTATTAAGCAACTCAAGGTACGTACCGAGAACTGAGCCATGTCTCACTCAATGATTGAGTGATTTATAGGATGTCCTGCAGCTTCACATCCGAATCTGCGCTGGTGCGTTAACCGGCGCCGAGCTTCCAAGACCCGCCACCTCGGATATTGTGCACGCATTCGAAAAGCGTCACTCAAACTCACAGGCGCGTATTCAAGACATCCTTCGCGGCACATCCAGCAACTCGATCGACTCCACGGTTTCCACTGCCGTAGCCTCCCTCCGTTCCACCGCGAACTCCACGACATCAAAGACAGCTCTTCGAATCACCCGCGTACCCAATACCACGCTCCAAATCATCGTCTCAACAATGAAGCTCTGCGGCATCACTGTTTGGGCACCGGATTATACAAGTCCCCCATCATCGTTCTACAACTGGGGTCTGCAGGAGGCGGCAATCCAGTCATTCCAGCGAGCCGCCTCAACAGATGGGTACCCCGAAGTCATATTTGACCCTGCGCTGGCCAAGGACCGTTCCATAGTGGAGCTTCTTTATGCTGAAATTATGTCGCGGTTCCGCAAACTTGCACGCCGTGAGGCACGATTCCCAGGGAGTACGAAGAAGAACTTTGACAAGAACCCAGTTTATACCCGCCGCAGAAACGTGAGTCCTACTAGTAAATCATAACATCTCAACTTATCTAACGGCTTATTTATTTTTAGCTTTGGCTGAAACGACGCCAGTACTTGAAGGATCACAAGTACAGCCGCCGTACCGCCAACCTGCTGGCGTCACCTGACTGCTGCTCTGACGATGAACGAGAAACCGATCCAAATCATCCCGGCTTTATCATCTTCCCAAAAACCGCGCGCAGTGCTAAGGCTACCGCACTGTTCCGTACCATCGATGCACAAATCAAGAAGCAAACACCACCTCCACGGTCAAACCAGCATACTCGGACTCCTGAAAAGCGCGAGCGCTGCCACCCAACCTCAGAGACTAGCGACCTGTCCATCCGTGTACCCAATCCCACCCCTCCCAAAGCAAAGTCAACACGGAACCACCCGTTTATGCGTCCAGCATTGGATTGGTTTGATCCTGAATACTTCAATGGGCTTAGTGTTCGCTGGCGCGCACTGTATCGCAACTGTCCTATTGCGTTACCACTAGAGGAGGATCTAGCTGCTGATAGTCCGGAGTTAGTGTCCATGCCGGAGAAGGTTTTCATGGAGAAGTATGGGAACAAGGTCAGGGCGCTTTATAACTTGCCATCGGAGGAGGAAGCCGAGGAACTGTTGAAAGATTATTCTGAGGAGGAGGAGGATTCCAATGATTCAAGCGAAACACCTGAACCATCTGACCTTGGTTTGCTTGAGGCGCCCATGGATACTGGGCCACATTAGCTAGTTTGTATAACCTTGATTCTATTTAACCAACCTATGCAAAACTTTCCATCCACTGTCTGAATACCCTATTTATCTCTGTGTTTATCTACGTCCTCTATTCAAGGCTAAGCTAATAATGAGAAGTTCCTCAGTCAGTCCAAATGTACCTACTGGCCGCTTGTAAACTCCAAGATGAGTTATCACATGCCTGGGCTCAAGCACATAGTACATCTTCGATGCTTTTGCAAGGACAACTTGCACTTGAAGTGTGGATCCAAGCCCATGGAAAAATGGTGTTTGAGATGCTTGTAATGGGCTCAACTGAGCATGATGCTGAACTAGAAGGAAAGTTTCCCAAGTTCCATCTATACATAGCTCCCATATCTCTTCGATGAATCCTGTTGTTGTCATAGTAGGATTGCTTGGGATATAGAAGTGAATATGACTATTTCCCTCGTGTTTCTTGATACAACTGTATGTTCGATTATGCAGGATGACTTGAGATGGCTGGTGGGCATTTCGGGGAAGAACGGTGCCAACAGGAAAGGAAGCGGGAACTTGGAGGACAGAGCTGATAATGCGGCCAGACTGTTGTAGATAATTGAGGAGGAAATTGTATCGGTCCAAGTCAAGTGGCTTCAACTTGGATTGTTTAGGAGAGGAAGGTGTGACCGTATCTGAGGTGAGAATTCTGACAAAACCACCTATTTTGTCATTGGAGACATGATCTTGAAGATATGCTTGGAGTTGGCTTTCTCGCCCATGTTGTCTGACCAACGTAAGTTCAATAGACCCTAATGTAATATTATATCAGAAATTGCCTATACTGAGATTTAAGAAGGCTTTTACCTAGCTTACGATTGGTATTGATTTTCCCAAAATCACCATTCAAGCGTTCACCAGGGAATTCACTGAGAAGTGATAGAGGACCCCAGAACTTTAGAAGAGCCCCATTATGCATTGCGTAGTGGTGATTTGGAACTGATTTAAAGTGAGGGAAGAGGAGCTGAATGGAGCGGCGGTAGAGAGTAAAGGCTTGGGTATAGGCATCTGCATCAGTTGCGCTGATGGTATAGGACGAGATGATATGGGTGGAGTAGATGAGATAGCAGAAGCTGGTTAAAAGTGCCATATACTGCTGATCTTCAGCCCGTATACTCCACAATTCAGGCACAATCAATGGCAGGATTGTTGAAAACAAGATAAGAAGCTCATGGGCTTTGAGCTTTCCATGACTGGCTTCGCCAAGATTTGAAGGAGGGCGCTCAATCCAGGTTGGAAGAAGCACATCCCGAATACAGGCACGGATTGCTTCAAGATCGTCTGTGGTGACAGTAAAGATATCGGAAATATCGGACTGAGAGAGTGATGGTGATGGTGAAGGATCATGTAGTGAAACAGGAATTGGATGAGGGGCTGCGTCTTCCATTTCAGAATCAGAGTCGAAATCGCCTGGATAGTGGAGTTGGGAATGGTCTGTATGCTCCATTGGTAATGGTTCAGTGTCTGAGAGAGCATCTTCAGATTCTGACACCTCTGATACATCACTGGATGATATATCAAGAGTTGAGACCTGAGGCTTTTTGTTGCGACCAATTCCCCAAAGAACACGAAGCTGATGCTCAAGAACACCTTCCAGAAAGTTGTGCATATAACCAAGAACAACATGAAGAGCTGGGTTCCAGTATGGAAGATTGTGTAATGGTGTCCAGCGAATGCCATTAGCCCGTGAAAGCGCTGTTTTAGAAGTAACTGTGACTGTGTTTTTCCAGGCGACTGCTTGTTGATGTACCTCAGCACCATTCCGCATTTGCCAGGCAGCTAAGTTTAGGTCCTCAAGCTGGGAAAGGAGGCATTTGCAAAAGGAGCAAAAGGAGTTTGCAGAATGCGATAGAAATCCAGAGACCTTCCGAGAAGCTTGAAGATCAGCGATAAGTGGTATAACCCGGGCTGCAACCATTGTTCCCATGGGAAACCGGTGTGTGGACAGGATTTGTCCAGGGAGATCGAACTTGAGAATAGATTTAAGAAGGACCGAGAGAATATGGGATATGCCCCAGAGATCTGGAAGACTAGGACCTGGCATCATTCCCATCACGTATACGTTCTCTGGACGGAAGCGGGCATGGAGTGGCAAGTTGAGGCAATAGAGAACAATTGCCCCACAGGATACAGTTTTCCCTACATAAGTAATCAATGTCAATTTCCACCTAATAATTAAAATAAACTTCATACCTGCAATCTTATTAGTAAAAGGATTGAACCAATCCACATAAATCCCAAAAACCAGATGATATGGTGACCGCAAATAAGGCCGAAAGGACTCCCACGCAGGACTATCGTATATATCTTGCATCTTTCGGGATGAATCGGAGGGTAGGCGTTGTCTGGAATGTGTTTCATAGAGCCAGTCGTTAACTGATGGACGTGATAGAAAGGTTGAAAGCCATGATGCAAATGATTGGGTTGTGTAGAGACATGTAGGGATATTCTTGCCACGTTTTGTGGTATACAGAATAGCATTGCACTGTCGAGATCGTGGAGACCGTTTAAAAGTACAGTGTTGAGGAAGAGCTCCACTCTCAGAAGGATATAGACAGAAGCACTTTGGACAGCATGGAATCCGCTCAAGATCAGGCTCCAGGTGGAGACGTGAGTACACAGTCCGAATATCAACCGGAAAGTTGAGTTCAGATAGTGAAGCGATTCCATGCCCAAGATGAGATAGTGCTGAGACAATAGTGTTAACCGTCGTTGTGATCAGAAATTTGAGCGCTTTAAGAGTTGTGTTTGCAGAATCACGGCTGATTCCAACATGTAGAGACAACCAGGCAACGAGGAGAATGCACATCTGAGTAATCGGTTTGAGAACTGCGATATTTACATATGAGCTACTCTTATTTACATGCAGACATACTACATAATATAACTTACAATGATTAAGGTCCACGTCCTCAGCCTGTGGGTCAAGATCTGCATTATCCGGTGCATCTTCATCAACATTTTCAATATCAGAAGGCGCCTGGGATTGCAGGCGCTGCTGTTCCTCATGAGCGCGCCGGGCAGAGTAGCTGAGGAGGCGCCCTTGGCGTAGAAGCCCTTGAGAATCGGTGAATGTCTGTTTTGCACAGTCCCTGCATGTACAGACAACAGGCATCACAGAACGGTGGTGGTGGGAGACGAAGATATTGATTGTGAAGATGTTGATTCAAGCGATCGGTTTGATCAACGACGCGTGGCTGAGTCACCACTCGGCGCTTATCGTTGCCACGCTACAAACGTACCACAGACATACCGCTTCAACAGCGGTACGCAACGTACCGCTGTGGCAATTGCCCCCGGTGATAGAATCCTCGGCAATGTGCGTATAAGTGTATGAAGGGGGCGGGGGTGCACTCCGATCAAGATTATAAACTCGTCCGGGGGGCTGTTCTGATCGGGTGTGCAGGGATGATCCCGTCTATAGCTTACGGAGTGGTTATTTTGGTGGAAATCGCCGTATTACTGGTTCTTGGCCTCGAAACATTGTCCCAGCTCGAAGGTAAAGCGACGAAATCATAGCAACTGAGACACAGATGATAGAGGATTCCAGAAAAAGCCGCGCCTGAGCAGACAAATGGTCTTCAACCGACTGTGTTTTAACCCGGGGAAACCGTCCAAGTACGAAGGCCGTCGGAGCTCGTGGAAGGGACCATGGAAGGAGAAGGTTACACAAGAGATAGATATACGCGGCTCTATGTTCAAAGACCACCGTTACCAGCTGGGCCTGATCTTGATGCGAAGTGAAGCTTGAAGCTTGAAGGCCGACGAGGGGGATTTGATATAGCTTGACATACGCCGCAAATCCTGTGATGGCAGTGAAGGGTTCGAGCATATGCGTGACCCCAGTTGCCCGGCTATTACGTTCGAGCGCTCGAACATAGCCTCGTGTCGTTGCAGCTGCGAGCTTTGGGGAGAACGAGCAGCGCAAAATATTCTTTCGGATGTTTTAGACGATTTGAGTCCGAGTTGTCCATAGATGGCGTCGATTTCCGAGTAGGCTAGGACATGTTTGGAAAAGGGTTCGATGTTCAATATCAATTTGAAAGCAGTAGATGGCAAAGCTATAAAACGAATGGACCAATATTTCCTGAAAATAAAACAAGCTTCCCGATGCCACTTCAACGTACCCAGCCCTCAGCGGAGACTCGACGCCGCAAACCGTATGACCATCGGTGCAAGATTCACCTGGACTTTGACAAGGACACCGAAATCAATATTTCGATCCAAAGGGTCGATCCCCCCGCTGCCGTCCCAGTTTCCGAGCATCTGGTGGACTATGGACGCGAGGTGAGTATCTGATTATCCAAACGGACGCGAACTCACCAACATAGATCAACAACAACAATGGCCACGGGACGTTCAACCGCATCGAAGGGAGCCAGTACAATTATTCCTTTGGACGGCCGAAAGACGTTCAGGTGTCGATCGCGATTGGAATTAGCGTCGCCTTCTTCACGATGATCACCCTTGTGGTCATGGTGGCCGTTTTCTTGATGAGGGTCGTGGAGAAGTTAACGAACAGCGTTCGGTAGATGCTGGTGTGTATTCAGCAGGAAAAATCCTCATCCTGATATCTGACGACTGCGCAGGAAGGAAGATCCCCGATAGAAGACTTGAAGGCCGCCCCAGAAACCTGAAACACGGCGTACTTTGTTGTTCGAGGACAGTTGTCGTTGTAGATACCTCTGTTCTTTGTCGGGGGCGTAGACCAGCGAATGCAGGTGAAGAAAGCTGATCCGCATCCATATATCTTTACGAATCGAAGAGCATAGCCTCTGCAGTAATAGAGGGTAGGGTGCGAACTGGCCGTGGTCAGCGTCGAATCGCCACCGTAGATGTGTGGAGAAACCCAGCAAAATTCGGCAAATTGAGGTAAAGAGCGACAGATCCACTCAGACAGAAAATGCGAATAGACAGGAGCCTGCGCACGATGTTATTGCGGTGAGATACAGATTCAAGACTGAAGTAAGGCTGGAAGAAAAGTGGTGAAAATGAAATCGACTCCGATCCTAGTAGCGCTGGACATAATCGAACTCCGATCCAATCTTATCAACTTCTCGGGTCGACGATCAATCGATCATCCACAGAGTCCACGGTATCCTTCAACAACCATCATCTGCTGCTCTTGTTTCAACCAAAGTACCTTGCGGGTGCGTTTTTTCAGGACCATGTAACCGTATCCTTTGGCTTCCCTTCGCCGCAGCAAGCGTCTATTGCCTGTGCCGTTCACATCCACTCCATGATGGCCCGGCATGCCAGCATGATCCCTTAACTTTTTAATGTTCTCGGTCTCAATGAAGCGTCTATATAAAGCCAGCCTGGAGGCAACACGCACCCTCAGAGCCTTATAAGCTTCCCACCACCGCTTCCTGCCCAGGTCTCTTCTACCTTTGAGCATGTCCAGCTCGACCAGCTCTCGTCCATCAAGTGCATTGGCTGCACCACCAGGATACACCTCTATACCAGAGGGACTCGACACCGCCCTCTTTTCTCATCATCCCACGGACCCCACTGTCTGCAGCATCGTCAACGTTCCCATGGATATGACTTCCCCCCCGACCTGTATCGATATCCCTCTCAAATGACTTCCTGTACGACGAACTGAGCCCTGGGACTCGAGCTAGTACCATAGCTCAAGCTTCTCGACGCTCAGCGTACTACCTGGACCCTAATATACGATCACCGCCTCCGCCGTCTTCCACGGGCGACCGTCGTTCGATGAATACGAACTTGCTCTTATCGCCTGGCTCCGAAGCCAATTTACCGCTTTCCACACCTTCCACCACGAGGACACAATCACAATCACTGTACAACCGCCGCGAGTCGTCGACGTCATCAACATCCACCATCGCCGTAGGAAACACCAAAGTCAACTCCACGAACTACGTCTCCCTCAGCCGAAGCAGCACCTCCAAACGCCGCCTATCCAGTTTCTACAAGAACAGCTCGTCGATCAAGGGTCCGTTCGCTATCAACCCTTACATGCACGTTCCTAGTGGGTTACTCGCTAGCTTGCCGGAGTCGGATGAGGAGAACCCNGCGGGGAGGTTGACGACGAATCTGAGATTAGATTGTCAGAACGGCGGGATCGACGTTGATCTTTATCTAACCGGCGATCCGTCGAAAGCAGCGTCCGCTCGTCATGCACCCAATCTGAAGGAGCGGGCATTGCTGAACCTTGAACTCAAGGACGGTTTGGAGCCTGGGCTGGATAGGTTCCCTCTCATTGCTAGAATTGTGAGTGAAGGGTCTCGTACAACAAATACTGACCTCGTCATCATTATCCGCTTTCCTTAGCACACGCCTGAACTCGCTCGACCACCGTTCCAACTCTGCGCGACGGCGATCAACGGTTACGTCTCTATCCACCTACCAAGCTCTTTCCAAGGCCTGCTCACCATCCATGTCGGCGCAGGCGATCTCGAACGACACATCGAAATATCTACGAACTTGCTAGACCACTCCGTCGTGTTGCGCGAGACAAACGACTCACGCAGCTACTTCGTCGGGGAGATGGGTGGGTGGATGAAAGGGGAGAACACTTGGGACGGTGATGAAGTCATCGCCACGGTGGAGAATGGGCTCGTTCGAGCGCAGTTCCAGGATGAGAACGCGTCGGATATGGTTAGGAAGGTTCTTTGGAGGTACGTTGGTGTGTGAGTGTTTAATCTGTATCTCGTTCGTTTCTTTCTCCTTCACGAACTTTATTTCCTTCCGTGTACATCTATGTTAGGGACAGGCCCCTTATGAATAAAACATATCGTTTAGCGAAACATGTGGACTCAAAGCAATCAAAACAACGAGCACTGGCGGCACATTCATCGCGCCTAATTGAATCAGAAAATCAACAAGACCTAGAGAAACGTACACGGAAGACATAAGCATCTTACGCGAAAGAAGACCGGTACTTACATCTTCATCATCTCCAGAATGATGAGAAACACCAGCACCATGAATAATGCTATGAGCGCGTCGTTAAGTAGGCCAGGGCCACGACTCGTGGCGGCTCCGAGATTATAGTTGTATTGGGTGCCTGCGACAAGGTTGAAGGTACCGGAGGCGTGATTTTTATTCGTTCGAGTTGGGTCCATATTGACGCACTGCTTACTTCTTCGAGAGATTCTTCGGGGGTGTGGACGCAAGTTCCTGGAGACTCGGATTCTCGATCAGTGTCAAAGCCAAGAAACTTATACACATCGACATACAGAACACCTTGGCGTGGATGAGGGATGGAGAGGGGAGGGAAGGGAAGGGAAGGGGGGGAGGTTTTAAGTAATGCTTTGAGATGCAATGCATGATTGCTACGCGGAGAGGAAGTGATACATATGCATAAACGTTTACATCAGTACTGATGTGAGCGTTTCCGGCGGCAGCGTGCATGTTAGATTCAGTTACCAAAGGAGGAGTTGATGCTGGGAACATTTACGTTTCCGCCCACGCAGGCTTGGCTCTTCTTTGGCTCCGGATCCTCTCGCACGCATCTGTCGACTTCTCGCTCCTTAATCGTAGTCGCCGCATCAGGCCATCTCTCGTATCAATTTTAAATCCGTCTCCGTCTCCCACAGTGGACAAACCAATCTCTGAGCGTCAACTATTTCGACACAAGAACCATCACCATCACCAACTCACAGACGCAGATACGGCAAACCCAAAACTATCTTCCACGCAAACGTATATCCCAAGGATTACGAAGAGCACAACTTCTCCTAAGAAAAATTCCAACAAGCGACGCGCCTATGCTACAATCCTACAAATCATGCTGACTAGTGCGACGACTGGGCTTCGCATGAGCGTACCAGCCAGTGTTGTTGCGGCCTAGCAAAAAGAGAGAGGCTTCTGGGATAATGGAATCTTCGCGGTAAACTCCAATCTTACAGTCCCCAGCGACAATCATCCACTGCTTTTGTTCCCGCGGAAGGAAGAACTTGTGTCTATTTCCTTCCTTCTTTTTCTTTCACCGCAACAAGCGTCTATAGATCTGATGTCTATGGCTCATGCCCGGGCCGACATACATGTTGATGTTCTGACGACTAGTCGGCTTCCCACCTAGGTTTCTTCTGTCTTTGAGCATGTCTCGCTCAACCAGCTCTCGTCCAACAACAAGTGCATCAGCTGCACCGCCACGACGCACATCTACTCTGGGAGAGGGACATGATACATGACACCGCCCTTCTTTTTTTTCTTATCATCCCACGGATCCCACTAGCTGTGGCATCGTCATCGTTCCCATGAACCTGACCTCCCCTTACATGCATCGATGTTGTTCTCCAACGACTTCCTCTACGACAACTTGGATCCTGATCAAGCCTCCTGACGCTCAGCCCACTATCTGGACCCTCAACGACTTCACCATTTAGACCTAGATTTCTTCCACCCCAGCTCGAACAACGGCGCTCGATTGGCTACACACACATCGCTACCTTCTCTTCTCATCCTCTCACGGCATGACGGACCCCACTGTCAACGTTCCCATGGATCCGACTACCCTCAACCTGTATCAATATCGTTCTACGGCCACTTCCTCCATCGAAGGCAGCGTCCGCTCGCCATCTGCCCAATCTGAAAGAGCGGACCTTGCTGAACCTCTAGCTAAAGGATGGTATGGAGACTGGGCATTTCCCCCCNGTTTCTAGGACTGTAAGTACAGGGTCTCACACAACCATTGCTGACCCCTTCGCCACTACTTGTCCGCTTTCCCTAGCACACACCTGAAATCGCTCGACCACCGTTCCAGCTCTACGAGACATTGATCAATGGCTATCTTTCCATCCACCTCCCAAGCTCGTTCCAAGGTCGGCTCACTATCCACGTCGGCGCAGGCGACCCCGAGCGACACATCAAGATATCCTCAAAATTTGCTAGATCACTCCGTTGTGCTGCGCGAGACGAACGACTCGGATGAAAAGCAAGAACACTGTAGAACGGCCTCGTCCGAGCACAGTTTGAAGATGAGAAACATGTCGGAGATGGTTAGGAAGGTGGCTTGGAGGAATTCCGGTGCGTGAGTACATCTTCTACGTGATAATCGATGATATTAGATATAGGCTTAATGTATATTATACTTTTTACGAGTTTTTATGCGCGGTGTGCCACGCAGAGATTCAACCAAGGCTGAAAAAACTCCAAGCGCGACGCGTCAGCATTTCGTGTGTGTATCATCATTGAATGAGCTGACTCACCTCCACTTGATTGCCACAAAAATAGTTAGAAGTCCCAACAGTGCGAACAACACCAACACTATGAGCAGGGCAATCGGCGCGTCGTCGAGAATTCCATCTCGTCGGAGAATAGCATTGACATTAGTATAATTGTACTGGATTCCTGTGACGCGGTTGAGTGTACCGGCGGCATGGTTGTTATTGGCTTCCTGTGGATCGCGTTAGCTCCCCTTCAATCGCGACACGAACAGTACTTGGGTTGAGCTGGGTACTTACCTGCAAGGGCATGGCAGGGGCCTCCTGTGGTCCACCGAGTAGCGAAGTCGGCATGGAGGGAGGCTGCTCGAGAAAAGGCTTCAATTCTTGGTTCGAAACCAGTGCATTAATTCACCGTACAGCCGCTTTTGAATGGGTGGTGGTGGTGTTGGAGGGGGAGGGGGGCGTTGCTGGCTGTTGCACATGTCGGAAGGCTGAAGCTTTATTCTGTGCAAGAAAAATCCCAAAAAGGATTTCCAGATTCCTTTTGTGAAGGATTTACCATTAACCGCCACCAAATGACAGGACCCTAACCGAGCAGAGAGCTTGGCTCTGTTCAAATTCTCATCGCACGGTAATAATTTGATTTAGTGTGTGTGCGATGCATTGAACCATCACTCTCAGGCCTAGGTGACTCGTTCCTCTGCTCCTTAGGCGCTGGCTAAGGGATCGAACGAAGGGTGTAGCCAATGAGGTAGGATGGTCACAAGCCTAGCGTGTCCTCTGGTCGGTCGAGCACTCTATTCTTGGTGTGAGTTGTTACCGACCATCGGTAAGGAGAGTCAAGCTCGCCAGTGGGTCTGAGAGTCATAAGTGTCTTGGGAGATGATGTTGCAGTTAGGCCGAGTCCGCAAGCAAAAGAACTTGCTGCGCTCATACAATTCTCTCGATTTCATCCTCTGAGTCCATCTACTTGTTAGCAGCTACCAAGCTGAGAGATTACAGACACAGCAAACCACAAAACCTCTACAAATATACTAGCTGGAAAACACGAGGCCAAACACGCGAACGGCAAACTCACAGTCACAGCAAAAGTTCTAATCGACAAGAGACATCCCTACAACCCCACAAAGCAAGCTAACCAGTGCAACAACCTGTCTACGTACACCCCCAGGACCCATATGCATATGTGGGTCCATAACAAAGTCTCCGGCAAGCATTTCTACGCACGTAGCGTAAATCAGCATACCCGCGGAAACGGCCGACATGATGCCTTGAGTTAGGCGTAGATGTACACCTTCACCGACGCCGAATGAGATTAGCCCTATGAGGATACCAGCGGGTGTTGTCGCGGCGAAGAGGAAGGACAGGGTGGCAGAGAGGATGGAACCACCTGAGGAATGGGAATGGGGATGAGAACTGGATGAGGGATGCTCATGCTCATCTTTGTTCGGTGATGGCGGTGGTGGAAGGCTGGCAATGCGGATTCCGAGGGATAACCCTTCGAAGAGTTGATGGAAAAATATTGCCGTAAGGAGAGGCGCTAAAGGGAAGGTCAGCATGGGGTGCTGTGAATGATGGATGGATATAATGGTAAACGTACTGAAGTCAGACTTGGGGGTGATAGAGAGTGTTAGCCCAATCACAAGGGAGTGTATCATGATACCAAGTTGCAGCACCTAGCAAGGCATCGTCAGAATACGAGCCAGCCGACGAAAGCGGGTGAGAAACATACCAGTATGCCAACAACTTGACGTCTTCGGCCTCCTCCAGGCGCCGGGCTGGGACTGGTGTGGTCCCCATCCCCTAGGAAGTTTAAGTCATGATGATGATGGCCGCCGCCATCACGAGGGCGAGGAGTTCTCTCTGGCGATCTCCCCCGCTCTTCGTCCGTACGATCCTCACTTTCGTGGTTCACATACTCTGCGGGAACGAAGATGCCCACGACCGAAGGCTTCGCAGGCGGGATTTCGTGAACAGTATGTATCTTGTTCTTATGGCTATGACTGTGTCGGTGTTTCCTCTCTCGGCGTTTGGTACCGCAGAATTCGTCGTGGGTGCAACAGCATCGGTGGTGATCTCTGTCTCCAAGAATATTCACGTAGCGCGGGTTGTTCGAGTGTATTAGAGGCAAGTAGGGTGACGAAGGTTCGTGTAGGGAATGTGAGCGTTGGCGCCCGGGGATGGGGACTCCGTTGGGAGATGGGCTACGGGAGTGGAGAGGTGAAGGAAGGAGTGGAGTTCGTTCTGACGGCGAGAGCGGTCTCGACTGGCTCAGCACGACAGCTATTGGAGGGGGCACAGGAGATGTTGGCCTCGAAGGTGAGTTAGCGGGAGAGGTGGGGGACGAAGGGTCGGCGTTGAGCCTATCGACGTAGGAGGTGGATATGTCTGCGAAACGTGTGCGAAACGACCGATTAGCCGCCGCGGAATACCGGAGATATCGATAAGGACTCACATTCGATGAGAAAGATGGCCAAGAGAGAGCAAAGTCTGGTCGGGGCGTTATGAGCACGACGTAGCGCAGCTTCAGGGTACATACTGACATTATCAGACCCGTCCAGCGAGCAACATTCGTATGTTTTTGGACCTCTGGATCTAGAAGAGAGGTGAAGGCATCCTGGAGGAGATGGCAGAATGCCGTTGCCAATATGACGCCTGAAAAGTTCCTCAGACAGTCAAAGCCGGAGGGTGGACTTAGACGAACCTGTCCCGAAGTGTTTTCCGACAAAGAAAACATAGTGCGGTATTCGAAGGATTTTTATCTTTCTCGACATCCCAGGGAACGTAACAGCTGAAAAAGCCAAGTCCGGCCTCATAAATCACGAAAACGGATGGCCATGGACGCACCGAATAGTGAAACGACGAATATCAAAGCCATTGCGCCGATCCGTTTCTTTATTATCTCCTCCATGACCTGCTGGCTCTCCAGACTCGAGTGACTCGCAAGATGAGAAAAGTAGTTTGGGCTCATCGTTTGGAAGGTGGTAGAAACGGGGGCATAAAGAAGGACGGGAGAGCAGGAAGGTCGTAAACTTAAGGAAATGGGACTGGAAGGCAGAGAAGCGGTTAGAATCAGGCGTCAGGGCCCCTGTGAGTACCGTACCAGTCACGCGAGCCAATCATATCGCGCGGTTTGCTTATATCAGACCGCTCACTGACGACGATTGATTCAAACTGGCTGGACAGGTTCCCTGTTAAGTATCGTAGTCTTCGTGAAGCCAAGCCAAAATGATGGCCGCTACGCCCCCGTGCCCGACATGACTTCGGCGAGGATTCTAGGCTGCGTAATATCTATTCCTGATACCCAAGGACAGGAGTTCACGGGAAGAAGACCAGCGAGTATCTATTCAGCAGACGGAGCTGTGAGTACTAACCTGTAGGTACTCTGGGTCAGTCCCAAAATACACGGAGGATGAGTGCTTAGCAGGCTTTGCGCGTTTCCAGCGATTGTGTTGGTCGCACGAAGGGAGAAGTGGGCGTTCTCGTGGCAAGGATATTGGCTGCTACTCAGGTGGACTACCAATACGAATGTGCGGCTAGTAACACTGAGATACTGACAGGAAAATTGAAGGGCGTATACTTATTACTCCTAGGACTGCCCCTGAGGCCTGAGGCCTGATCACTTTAGCACCTGATCGTGACCTGCCACCCATCTCAACCTTCGCTTTGATCAAGTTCAAAATTCCCGTAGAAGGTGGATAAAATAAACAATGGGTGACAAATAACTATAAAACAACAAGACCTGAAATATGTGCATGTCAGTCTTCGTAAGATAGGGTTTTGCAAGACCACCCACCATCACATTCCATCAATAATTCTCCAAAGTATGAGAAATACCAACACCATGAAAATGACAAGGTGGTGATTTGTAGGAGAAGGAAGCGGAGCGCTCGGACCACGGTGCTTGTGGAAATGGTTATGATTATGTTGATTGTTTCCGACACGGTTGAGAGTACCAGAGCCGTAGTTACTGTTGGTTTCCTTAAGAATGATGTACCACAGTTAGGCGTTGAATGCGGGCGAGCGGTGGGCAGTGAAATACCTTGTTTCCCCTGAACACCCACTCCTGAGCTCCTGAAAGTAGATGCTCGCCGGCCACGCAGTGTTGCGAGTTAAGGGGTTAATAAGGGCGGCGATTCAAATTAAGTCTTAATGGCTTAATTAATGTTTTTAATTAAGGGCTAAATTAAGGCTTAACAAAACATAGCGCTGACAAATCGACAAATCAGGAAGTGACCTTTTGCGCCGTCGTTGACTGCTTCCCCCTCATACTCAACCGTCTTTCTACCTTCTTAATCCAAACTGCGACGTTTCAGACGCTGAACTGATCTGTTACTTTCCCGAAAAGCTGGGCCAAGGTGCGAGATAGCCAGGAAGCTCAGTGGTACACGGAATTCTCGTAGTTTCAAACGTTTGCTTGTAGTAGTTCTTGTCTTTCTGTCTTCGATCTTACCAATTTCCACCTCCACGATGTTGCAGATTTTACCACTTGAATATGTCGCTTCCTCACTTTCACACTATTTACCTCTGTCGCCACCCATATCAAGCCGCGTAACATCAAAGAGGCGTTCAACCCGCACAGATTTGTGATTTTCACGCCGTTTGCGTTCCGGCATCCAAGATTTGGTTGTCTATTTTGCCCGGACGTCGACATTGACCCGGCACTATGTCAGCCTAGAGGCTAGCATTTTTCATATCCTAATTCATCTCCGCCTCGCTTGCGCCTTGTTCTCCAGCTTCGAGAGAGAGAGTCAGCTTTGCAGTCGGGCCCATCTTTTCTTATTCCTAGGTCCGAAAAGCAGTGTTTGTTATGTCCTGCTTGGCTCACAACCATTGATAGCATGATTACTGAAAATTCAGCATGTTCAGATGTTCCCACCGTTTCTCAAGGCCGTTTTCGTTTCCATCTCCTGATTTACCAGGACTCTCCCCTGTCCCCCCCCCTTCTAACTNGGCTCCCCGCGAACGCTTACGCTAGCTTTGTAGGCTACTTACAGAGGTGAGTATTGTATTTCAAAACTCAATCTATACTCTCAGCATCTATGAAAGCAGCCAAATCAGCGATCTCAACACCAGTTGAGTCGCTCACATCGAACTGCCCCTAGCCATGACATGTGTAATAGTGCGAAGAGGTCCGCCTAGTAATACTTTCGTAAAAAATATTCCCTTTTGCTGGAGATATTCTTTTTGGGCTAGATGTAGGCCGAAGAAATAAAGGCTTTGCTCGCCCAACACTTTCAACGTTCAAATATAGTCTTACACTCATATTAAGGTATTAAGTCTTAATATTATTTGTCACGCATGTTAACCCTTAACCCTTAAGCATTAATAACCCTTAATATAAATTAAGCCTTAACCTTAACTCGCAACACTGCGGCCACGATGTTTGCCTGCCGTCTTTCAGATCGCATAGGTGAGTACGACGGGGACCGATATCGAGGTTGTGTACGCTCCATTCTAGAAACAGAAGCCTCTTCTTCCAGAGGAAGGGCTGAGGAAGAGATTTGAGTGAAGGTTTGCATTTCAAATGTGTGTTTGGACTTTGGAGAGCCACTAGAACGTCAAGCTTCAATGATGATGGGCTGAGAGTGGGGAGGCTATCTGTTTGGAATTTGTCGACGTCTCATTTACGCTATATAACATACCTAGTGCGTCCGAGGTGGAGGCGAGCGCCAAACTGCCCTCGGCGCCGGGTTGGAACAGCCACTCGGTATTGAATGCCTTGAGCTGCTGAGCATCCTGGACAGCGAAAGTCCTTGAGGCTGTCCAGTCCAAGTCAGGCTTCGTTGCCAGGCCGCTACTTACAGTGAGGGTGTTGGAATAGGGAGGTTTGTGTCGATGGTTTCACAGGACGAGTCAGGCCTCGGGCCTGTCTACTGTCCCGAAATGACGGTCAAAATCCGTATTTCCCGGACGCTCAATCGTGGGGGTTGTTTTCGCGATTCCCAAGAGAAGTCGGACCGTAGACGTTTTNCCGGCCATCTAGTTCTCCAAAAATCGGACATCGACCGGGCTATGGGACCAGCTGTCGTCCAGATACGGGCCAAGCGTAAGAGTACAAGCTACCTAGACATCGATGTATCCTGTCATAGCGTAACGGTACAGTACAGAAGAGACGAAAGAGTAGAGTACTTGCAGTTGCAAAATGAAGTGGGTGGACTCAGTACTAGTCTTCTCAAGATGGGATTATTCACAGACCACCCACTCGTCACATCCCATCAATCATTCTCCAAAATATTAGGAACACCAGCACCATCAAAATGACGAGGTGGTGATTTGTGGGAGCAGGGAGCGGAGCGCTCGGGCCACGGTGAAAATGGTTGTGATTGTGTTGGTCGTTTCCGACGCGGTTGAGAGT
The DNA here is from genome assembly GCA_029747585.1 of Pleurotus djamor. Lineage (NCBI taxonomy): Eukaryota > Fungi > Basidiomycota > Agaricomycetes > Agaricales > Pleurotaceae > Pleurotus > Pleurotus djamor. Next base: position 19,148 of record JAPEVF010000185.1, on the reverse strand, counting down.
TCCAGAGCCGTGGTTGCTATTAGCTTCCTTAAGAGCAATAAATTCGGTACTGAGGTCAGCATTGGGCGTTGCATTTCGGGGGGAAGGGTGAAAGTACCTCGTGTCCCCTGAATGTGCACTCAGATAAATGCGGAGAAGCAGTCTTCGGCTTTCGTGCGTGCTCAGATCGCATAGATGGATACAACGGGGACCGATATTGCGGTCGTCCGTGAGCCATTTGCGCACAAGAAGCCTCTGCGTCTGGAGGAATGGTTGAGGAAGTGCTTTGGGTGAAGGTTTGCATAATAAAATTTATGCACGGAGTGGGCGCGGAGTGACTAGAGCGTCGAGGGTAAGCTAGGTTGAGCGCAGTAATAACGAGCTGAGAGGGGGATGTACTATCTTTCTGAAATTTTGTCGAAGCTGCAGATGGTTGACTAAATAACATACCCAGTGCGTCCGAGGTAGTGGCGAGCGCTGAATCGAGATAGCTCGCCTCTACCTCGGCGGGGCGTCATGCAGGGTTCATGTTTTCAAGCTACCGGGATCTAGATAGTCATACGGCGTTTTACATCGAAGATCATAAGCATTTTTTTCCTCGGAGAAACTGTAATGTGGGGAAATCTTCCGGCTGTTGGGGGGAAGCAAAAATCGCAGGTGGAAGAGAATCGTTTGAAGCAGAGCAACTCTCGTCCAGATGATGCCTGGCGAAGCGTAAGAGTACAAGCTACCTAGACATAGATCCACCATCTCGTAGAGTACAGTACACAAGAGTAGAATGCGTCCAGTCGTGGAATGAAGCCGGTGGACTCAGTGGCGTCCATGTGTTCTATTATGGCAAGTCCTAGGAAACGACCGAATGGAAGGGATGCAGAACCAGAATTGCGAACAAGTCCTAAAGCAGTTACACAGACGCCAAAGGTGCAGAGGGTTTCTCCTTTGAGTCATCAGTGCCTTCATCTTCCTTGGCAGTGCTAGTTTTTTCGACCTCTTCTTCGGGGACAATTGATGGCGCAGTCTCTGCGTCGCCTGTGGGAGTGACTTCAGGTGTGGGTTCTTTGGACTCGGTGGGAGGAACCACTCCAGGGGTGAACGAGGCGTCTACGACGTCGGTAGAAGGCTGCGCGACACTATTGGTAGACACATCGGGCGCTACGACTTCCTTCTCCTCAGCAGCTGGTGGAGTGGCTTTGTCTTCCGAGGGGGTGCCCTGACTCTCTGCGATCTGAGAATCTTTATTTTCGGAGACAATTTCCGGCGCGGGTTCTTCTGGCTTAGAGCTCGTTTCGCCTTCCTTAAGGTCGACTATGCCTAAGGAGATCTCCGCCGTATCGGCGATTTCACTCTCTGCGTGCGTCTCGCCATCTTGGGAGGTAGATGCCTCCGAAGGGGAAACCTCGTCGTCCACATCCGAAGGAACGTCTACAGGCACGGTTGAGGATGACGGTGTGGGAAGCGGCTCAGTGGACGCAGGTGCAGCAGGCTCCACGGGAGGTTCCGCAGAGGTCGGGGCAATAGTCGCTGGTGCCGATTCTTTGGGCAGTGAAGGCTCTGAGGTTTCTGGGACAGAAGGAGTAGGTTCGGACGGAGACTCTTTAGTCACGGGTGGTTCGGTAGTTGGTTCCGCGATGGGAGGTTCTGTAGATTGATGCTTGCTCTCCTGCTCTCCTCCACGTTGAAGGATGGCGAAATTGTCCGTTTCAATGACGGACGTTGGCTCCGTAGTGTTGTTGCTCCCACTCGCGCCAGTTTCGCCTTCGGAGCTCGGGCTGGTCGAGTCGGCTTTGGATAATTCTTCGGCAATGAAGGATATGTCGCTGAGGACCATGGTATCGGTGCGGCTACGACCGACCTTCTTGGGCGATTCACTCCCGCTTTCAGGGAGTGCAATTTGCTGAGGTTGGGGCGTAGGGTCTAGAAGCATGACGGTATCGATACCCAGCCCTGGAGGACCACTGACGGGCTGCCCAGACGCCGGGGGTACATTGACGTCAGATTCAGTATGGCTAGCGGTTGGTTCATAAGCATTCAGAGGGTGGTCATTTGATGTAGACGCAGCAAGCATTCGAGGGGGCTTTGAGTCTCTTCCCGTTCTATCCGTATCTTCTGCTGCGCTATTGTCGCTCTCCCCAAACCCAAAGCCTCTTGGAATGACCAAGAAATCCACAGGTACGAGCTCGAATTTACTCGTCAGCGCGAGGAATCTGGCGTACAACGAAGATTCAGCTTCGGCTTGCTCGAAAGCTTCACGGTGATGGAAGTACGCGTGAGCGAAGATACGACCAAGACGTCGTGCGAGAGATGAAAAGTGGCGGTGAGAGGATTGGGGTATTTGGAGTCTTGAAGGGAAGGTCCGAGGAGAGTTCAAAAGTGCTGTTGCGCTATCCAGGGTATGGAGGATGTAGTCTATCGCACAACACGACTGATTCATGGGTTAGAAGCATCATCTCCTCCGTGAAAGGCTCAGGTTGACTCACCTCCATAGCTCCGTCAGTGCCATGGGCGACACAGAGGTAGAGCCATTCACCGGCTTTCATTTCTGGACATGTTCTTCGCGAGCATTCCTGTTGAAGCATCGTTATCAATGGATGCGTGAGGTCCTGAGCAAGCCTCCTGGAAATTTATGAGAAATGAGAAAGATATGCCGCATTTGATGGGGGAAGCACGCACCGTAGCTGCTCGTATATCCAGCAGGCCTTGTCCACCAAAACCTCGCCCTTTCTTGTTTCCCCAGTGTTTCCGTCGCCATCCTCTGCCACCTTGCCATCTTCACCACCTTCGACCTCCCCGTTCTCAGCCTTTGTTTCCCCAGCGGAAGGCTTCGTAGAGTTCTTTCCTGGAATAGAAACGATGGTATCCACGTCGTGAACATCCAGGCGTATAAGCAAAGATATGTATTCTTGTAGCTGAAAGGCGCTGTCAAGCGATGAGAGGGCTGGAAGTGATTTTACAGGATAGAAAGAGGCGATACGCGAGCCTCTGAGCGGCCTTTGGATGACGGGAACTGCCATGTTTCTGTCGAGGGTCGGGGATGCAAGTTGTGGTTGAAGGACAAATCAAGCGCCCAAGCAAACCCGGCACCACACCATTCCGTGGCCTTGATCATGATGTTGTTCCGACTCGTTCGTGCTGTCCTCCACCAACGATTGATTTACCCCACCATCAGCATACCTCAGAGTACAACAAATGCGAAGACCATGACAATTCACTCAACCGTCAAGATGAACATTGCCGTTGTCCAGCGTCTCTCGCAGCGTTTCATCCTCGCAACGCCATCACCGCCCGCGCACCTTCATACCGGGATGAGTCAGGCCCAAGCTCAGGTTCTCCCATATCCAATGGCGTGAAACATCAGAAAATCCTCAAATGGATACTTCGACCCACTATATCTTGAGAGAAAAGTCAATCGCAGGGCTCCCCTTCCCATCACAACACCATCACTTTACCTTTCTTGCTCAACTCTCTCCTCCCTGCTGGCCCAGGAGGCTTGCTTTCTAGTCTTCTCGATTGCTGGTTTCGAGGCAACTTATTCTTAGAGAGATGTTGATTCTCCGTCAGTTCTCTATCAGGCTTGGAAGTTGGAAACCAATCGCAAACTGAACCTATTTTCGCAGGTGATCCTACGTCAGGTGGTGGACCTGGCGTCCCATCGATCGCGACTTCTTTTGCAGTCCTTCAGCTTGTTGGTGCTATAGGGTTGTCTATCATCGTGTGCACAGCTATCTGCTCTTCAGGCGTCAAACGTAGCTCAGTGTGGATGAGCTTTTGCCTCGCGTGGATCTTTTCGTGCCTGTCGTACGACCTGTTGTTCTTCGCGGGTATGCAAACGGGCGATGATCCAGGATTTGGAATATGTGTTGTGCAAGGGTCATTGGTTCATGCAGTGCCAGTCTTGTGAGTACGATGATGGAGGTCGGTCGGGTCACTACTCAAATCGTTTTCAGGCAAGCTGCCACGAACCTGTCCCTCATCATCCATGTACGCATTCTTCTTCTCTTAGTCTACATGTACTCCCGACCGACCGGCTCCTCTAGACTTGGTGCTTTGTTCATTCGACCGTCTCACAGAAGACCATTGTCATGTCGAGGAGAGCGTCACTTCTCCTGGTATGTGTCGACGTCATTTTCTTATGCCCACGGCGCTCACAATGCACTCCCAGCTCATCGGATTTCCTCACGTACTGTCACTGTCTGTGTTCTTCGGATTTCTCGTGGTATGTGCTCCCCTCGTTCATGTAGCTTTGATTCTATCCTCACGGTTCCCGACCTCCGCGATTCACTATCATTTCATCAAAACAACCATCAAAACCTAACTGATGCCCTCACATGCTGACTCCGACTCCTTTCTGCCGCCTTTACGCGCATGATCGAATGTTTCACCCTTCTCAGTTTGGCCTACAGAACCCGAGCACAGTGGCCCGCGACAAGACTGGCGTCTACTGCAACATTTTCTTCAATCGACTGCCGTACGTGACAAACCAGCGGCTTTCCCATTTTCTGACTCTGATGCTTCATATCCGTATAGGTCGAAGGTGACGGCTGGATTCGCCGGCATGCTGATGCTCGTTGCCCTGGTTTTTGAAGGTTCTTTGTGCGTCTTTTTAGGTAATTCACTATATTGACGTTCCCTAAAGTTATTCTCGCCCGCCAACTATGGCGTCATTGGCACGTTCTTAAGCAAAAGTCAACCACCTAGGTCCTACATTACCATGATCATCAGAGTCATCGTTTTTACGTTTTCAGGTGCTCTGGTCTTGGGGTGGGTAAAGCGAGCAACCCCTACCGTGATGAAGTTTCTGATCATTGTCCTTATCGCAGACTCACCATCGTGTATCTAACGGCGAAAGCTGATGGGTCTGGCTCTGACTTTCTCCTCGCCACCAGTACGTACCCAGCCACTTCCTTTCAATTTCCATCCCAGTTCCGCCTCATTCGGCGCCGGTGCCTTTTCATTGTGTCTAATCTAGATCTGACGGAATCTTTTTCTTATTTATAGTTCCGATCATTGCTATTTTCGTATTTGGAACTCAGCAGGTTTGTCCGTGCTTACTCCCATGGATCCATATTTTTCTCTTTTTCTACGATTTCGCGCTCGGAGTCTCATTCGTTGTTTCTTGTAGGATTTACTCTCTGCTTGGAGCTCTTGGAAAAGGAACCCTCTGCCACTATCAAGACCGATTGAAGTTGTTCATGATGATTCGAAGAAAATGGAAAGCATAGCCTAGCGCGCCTATCCTTGTCTTGCCCAATCTTTCCATCACCGAGCCAGCCATCTCGCCACTTTCAGTCTCTTCGCTGTATAATACTACTTTGCTCAGCCTCCCTCGGCTCCTCCGATCTCTATATTACATCTACCAGTTGACCACCTTGCTATCGAGTGCACAGCTTTTGACCAACCCTAGCTTATCGGGAAGACCTCAACCATCTTGGATACCAGCATGATATATGTACTGATGGACAAGTCACCGTGAGTACACGCACATACCTCTTCATTGGCCATACCTGATATCTGTACAAGCCCAGCAAGTACATCCTCCTTCTACTACAGGCTAAGTTACGAGGATGATTCCCCCGACTTTGTTGAAGAGGTCCATGAAAGCCTCATCATTCTGTGCTGAAGCCGGTATCTCAGCCCTTGACATCTCCGACGCCACACACTATCCCACCCTACCCGATAAGCGTGCATCCATTCTGATGACTCTGGTGTAGATGGTTTCCACGAGCTATTGTCAGCTTATTGCGCGATATACACATATGTTCTGCCATCTCAATGAAGCAAGTCTTGATTCGCCGATGGCGATGTATATTTATTCCATGCTGTAGCTCCGATGGCCGCTCTACTTTCCCCCGCGTCTGTGGGGAATCGTTATGCTCGATACTGGAAATGCAAGTAGGCCTCGCCATTCTATCGCCTTCTGAAGATTAACACTCTGCTCTATCATAGCTTGATTGCACGATCCTTGTGTGTGCGTCTTCGTGAATCCTTGGCCTGCCCATGATGATCGGGGGCCCTTATTCGGTTCCTGTGTGATCCTATTCATCTAGTCGTCGAGGCAAGCATGCCATCATTACTACGCTATCAGAATACACAAACTCCTCTCCATTTGTTGCCATCGTCGACCGACATTCTTTATCTGTCCTCCCCCCCTTCATTTCCCTTGCTTCCCTTTCTGTTCTTCTCGCCCCNGACGTTTCGCTCTTTTTTCTCTCCGTTCTTTTCAACTCTCGCCTCTGCAGGCAGCGCCCTCTAGGTATCCTGGCTAGCACTCGGCGTTAACGGTCTTTCCCACCGTAAGGCAGGCGTGGAGATGATCAACAACCGTATGTCTGCTCACAGAATCCCCGTCGTTCGGTCCTGACACAGCTACATTTCCTCGCTTCAGGAGCCATCAGCGAAGATCACGAAACTCTCACCCCCGCTGGCCTGCTCGCGTTTAACATCCTCCAACTAATCGGGGTTGTAGGATTCGTCATCATACTTTCGACCGCCTTGTTATCCAAGCACATCAAGAGGAATTCGACGTGGATAAGCTTTTGTGTCGGTTGGACGATAGCCGGTGTGGCGTATCTGTTGCTGCTTTTTGTGGATGGACAGAATGGGAAAGAACCTCAATTCGGTGTCTGTGTTGTTCAAGCGGCGTTGGTACACTCTGTTCCCGTCTTGTGAGTGCCGGCTCACGGTATTACGGACTTCGTCCCGACTTCAGTTTCATAGACAAGCAAGCACGAATTTGTCTTTACTTATCCAAGTAGGCACACGCCGCTATGCATATCGATGGCGTTACTCATATGCCTTTCAGACGTGGATGTTCGTGCGATCAACACTCTCCCAGAAGACTGCGCCTCTGCCGACGACAGTCTCTAAATTCTTGGTAAGGTCATGCGTCAGGTCATCCTGCGTTTACTGCTGAATCATCTACCGAAAGCTGCTAGGTTGCCCTTACCTTCTTTCTCTTTCTATGTTTCTCGGATTTCTCTTCGTATGTGGGCATTTTCATTGTCTCCCCGTAGCATGGGAAGCTTAAGACTTCATTTTAGTTTGGGATCGACAACCCGAGCACCGTCAAACGACGTGCAGAACGTGTTTACTGTGATATATACCTCGACGAGATACCGTAAACCTCCATCCGTACTGATTCTTGGCTCGTCGACTGAAAGTATGATAGGAATATAGTTACCTCGGGCGTCACCGGACTGCTTCTCGTCGTCGCTCTTCTATTTAAAGGTTAGTTTGTCTATCTATCAGCATCATCTGGCAACCGTCGTCTGACTTTCATCAAACCTTTCAGGCCTCTTGGGCCTCCAGTTATACCAACATTGGAATGTTCTGTCAAAGGACCGGGCTTGTGTTTCTATGGTCCTCCGAGTCAAAGTTTTTACCCTGATGGTGGCTATTATCTTTGTGTGCGTAGAGTTCGCGCCCCAACCTACGCAAGGACTGACTTGAGTGACCTTTTCTCATAGGCTCACTCTGGTCTACTGTTTTACGTCTGTGAATGGACTTCCCGGTCCAGTGTTTCTGGCCATCAGTGAGCTAAATATTTTCACAAGTTTCTCGCCCTTGATACTCACTTTTTCCATCAGTCCCAGTCATGGCTTTAATAGCACTAGGAACGCGTGAGGTATGATTAAATCGTTGCCATCGCCGACCCATCAATCCTAATACCTACGCGCAGGATATGTTAAGGGTCTGGCTTGCCCGGCGAACAAAACCCCGTACAATCCCCAAAGCCGGCACCTGACTGACCACCCCATCGTTTACAATACCCTGCTTCACGACTCGTACAATCTATCTTTCGTTCGTTCGTTCTTCTCCCTGTCTTCCGGCCCTGCGGCATGATTTCAATTATAACGATATAAACTCTATCCCCTCATCGAGACGCTTTCCTGGCTCATCTGAAGCCCAATGACACTCTACCCTTCCCAGAAATACCAGTCTTATATCTCACTACCTTATGGCTAGAGCAGACGTCTGCTCCACTGCTTTACAGCCTCTGTGGCTGAGAATTGCAATGATGCGGTACTTTCCTCAACAGCTCTATGTGATCTTTCTGATTCCCCATTCACTGCGCCCATCTCTTCTTGATCTACAACAATGAGCGTGAGTTGCTGATGCGTGTATTTTATTAGAGCATTGACTAGCAGGTTCTTTCCCCCTTCCCTCCCCAACATCATCGACTTCTGTTCCTACTGCTTCATGGCCTACGCTTTTGTCCGTGAGTTGTTCACCAATATTAGTCGAGGTTGTCTCTGACCTTGCCGTGCATGTGCGTGTAGGTGATGCAAGTTCCGAAGGTGGCCCCGGTGATCCCACACAGGCAACCCCTTTCTCCATCATTCAACTACTCGGCCTGATTTTGCTAACAACCATCTTTGCCACCGCTGTCTTCGCTCCGAGCGTGAAGAGGAGCTCCCCGTGGTTTAGTCTTTTCATCGGCTGGATAATATCATCCGCATCGTATAACTTGCTGTTCTTCGCTCGGCAACAGCTTGGACCTGACCCTGCGTTCTCCCTTTGTGTCACGCAAGGGGCTTTGATACACTCTGTTCCGATTTTGTGAGAAGCAAGCCTCTATCCGAGCAATGTGTGTCACTCAGAGTCTTCCCCTCTAGACAATCAGGGACCGTTTTATCATTGATGATTCATGTACTCGGAATCGACTTCGGGTTGTGAAACCCTCACTGATTTGTCTGGATAACACACAGGCATGGATGTTCATATCCATCCAACTCCGTAGAGCGGGCCACGCTCCCAAGTATCAAGAAGTTGTAAACACCCTTGTGAGCACTTTCAATCCACCATACGAGCCAGGACTTGAGTTCACCTTCGATGGCAGCTTCTTCTTCATCCTTACATCCTGAGCCTCACTGCCTTCATTGGATTTCTAATTGTCAGATAGAATGATTTTGGACTCCTCTCCGCCTCCAACTAATGGCCGTCTCTATCAGTTCGGGGTTCGCAACCCAGAAGCTGTGGCTAGGGATTCTACGGGCGTGTATTGCAATATCTTCTATCATAGAATACCGTGCGTCTAGCGTTTTATCATGTCTTCCTGTAACTCGACTAATAAACGTAGGTCAACGGTGACTGCCGTCATCGGAGCCTTCTTGACGTTGGTTGCTCTCTTCTTTGAAGGTACGTTTCGCGTCTTGGTACTGGCTCTCGAATGCTATGTTGTTCAATATGTGTATACGAAGCTATGCTGGGTCATCTACTTTATCGAAACTGGAGGACACTGAAGCGGAGGGAAATTCCATTGGCCATCGTCACACGTGTTTTGATATTCACTTCGGCGGGGGTTTTGGTGATTGGGTACGTTTATATCTTTCACCGTGTGCTTCCAGCCTTACTCATTGAAGAAGACATTTTTAGAGTCGCCTTTGTGTATATTACAGCCGGCGATACTACTGGTTTTAACTGGATCTTTTCTACCAGTACGACTTCCTCCTTCGTTTGTGCTCCTAAGCTCCTAGCCTCCTATCTAGTGCCCTTTCTTGCGGTACTCACTTTTGGAACACAGAAAGTAAGGTCGTCGTCCTCTCTCCTCATGTACGCATCTCAGCTCTCTTTGGCAGGATCTTCTTTTTGTTTGGATATTCTGGGTAAACAAGGAAGATGCGAGAGTTTGACAAACGGCTCCACTGCAAAAACAACGGGTATGGAACAGACTGAATCAAGCTCTCCGATAAGGCCACCTGTTTTTTCGTAAAGCAAAATTCACTGATACTTCTTGTCTCTTAGCCTTGATCCAAAGGCAGCCTGGTTGATTGAATTTTTTTGCGTCCTACTTCTGTGAATGCGTCGCCAGATGATCGAGCCCTTGGACCAACTTCTAAATGGCAACGCAAGTCAGTTTCCTTCTTCTGACAATAGCTATTCCAGAGGAGCATGCTCCTAAGGTACAGGTGACTCGTTCATCAATTGGACTACTTAATTTGACGAGGGAAACACCGGATGACAATGAAGTCAAACACCTGAAAGGCGCTTTCCGTCACCTCTCCTATGATGCCCCCTAAGGAGGTTCAACTGGGGACCCACAGAGACTCTGGACGGGGGTAATCTTTGCGTGTCATTGTTCCTTTTACTCATGTCAATCAAGTTCTCTCTATCGCAGAAGCCATCAGGGAACAAGCCAGAGCATCAGAATCAGATAAAAGGGGACCTATGCGGATTTCCACCCACTTCCTACTCTCTTCACAAAACACAAAACCATCATGGGAGCGCGACACCAAGTTTACCTCATCGCCAAAGTCATTCCCCATGGCTCGACTGGCGGAAAGCCTCTGTATCGGTCACTGGGAGGCTTTGACGAACAGTGGGGCTTTGGTCGATGGCCAGTACAGGCCATTCGTCGTTTCATCGACCTTGCCAATCAGCCGCAGAATGCTGCAATCATTCAATTTGAGCTTGATGCAATTCAAGGCAAGTATAACATAGAATACAAGGCTGAGCCTTTCTTTCCTCAGATTCCTTGCCCGTACCTCTTGTACGTTCTTGCGATGGCTTGGAGCTTTCACGTCGAAGTCGAGGGACCGATCTACTTGAGTGGACATTCTATTGAGCCGAATCTCATCGAAAGTAATCGAGGGAGCTGGTCACGGCGTGAGTTGTCTAGAACGGCATCTAAAACAACTCTAACTTGCTTGTTGATGGTGACTGTAGAGAATGATGAAGGCATTACGATCATCGACGTTTCCGACCTAAGCAATCCCGCGTATTGTCATGTTATCCGAGACTCTGGGATCATTTCGGCAGAGGAGTTCATCAAGATCTACCACACCGAGCCTTCAGATCACGATCCCTGAATCTCCCCCGTCCCCCAGGTTGCCGGACCCCAATGCGGAGGTTCTTGACATTTCTGGAAGAACACTCATTGGAGCTTACAACCTTCCTCTCTCATTTCACAAAACTCAAGTCCGTCAATCTCTCGAATACACACGCCACAATTGACACCGTCAAGGACGTGTTGATGGCGAATCCTACCATTTCTCACCTAAACCTACTTGGAACGCCAATCTGTGACGAGGAGATGTTGGGTTTGCTTGCCTCGGAGCCCAAGCTTTTCTACAATATGGATAACCTATTACACCCGGTCTTCCTTTCTTTTCACCAACGCGCACCTTATGATGCCGCATTCTGGTTCCCCGCTCCTCGATCCACGGTGTTGGGAGGCGCCCATGCCGCGCTCCCATTCTTCACGCCCCAGCGGATTGTACAGGCCTTTACAGACTACCTTACTCCCTTCAAAGCTGGGGACATAGTCTCATGGAAACAGTCAATGGGTCTTTTTGCTTCCGCTTGTATGTCTTATGGGCCACGACCCGAGGGGAGCAAATGGGGAGAGAGATTCATCTCCATTATCCCAGGGGATGACCCCCAATTTGCCCTGCAAGGGACATACGTTCTAGTTATTACGCTAGGTCATCCCAGAAACTCCTACGCCTTCCTACGCATGTTCAGAGACTCGGAGAGCGGATCACCAATTCTGGACTCCGGATTCTGCATGGGTGTCAAAGATTTTATCAACGTTCTTGTAGAAGAGGGAAGGCCAGCTCCTACCAAATTGTCTGTTGACAATTTGATCAAACTCATAAAGAGGACACACTTCAAGCGTATGGACGCTGAGGAATTCCGGTGGTTTGGACCTTCTAGTAGCTCTCTTCAAACGGAGAGGGAGTAAATGAACGGACTTAGGCTGTCACAGATATGTATGTCGAAGAAGGATTGAAACGAGAAATTGTAAGCCATGCGCTTCAGTTGATAGCGAGGGAGAGGAGAGTACTCTGATCATCGATCATCCCTATAAGCAGCCCCTGTGGCAACAGCACTTTGATTTCTTTGGGCTTTCTTCGTCTTCATTTTAACTTTCTTCTCGACTAGGACTATAAATACTCCTCAACTTGTCCAAGTATCTCTTATCTCGTCAACATCATTGAGGATGGGTCAACGACACCAAGTGTTCCTCATTGCCAAAGTCATCCCCCATGGTCCACTCGATGCGAAGCCCAATTACCGATCACTTGGAGGATATCATCATCAGTGGTGCTACGGGCGACTTCCACTAAAGGCCACTCGCCGCTTCATCAACCTCGTCAGTCAAAAAGACAACGCTGAAGTCATCCAACTCGAGCTTGATGACATTCAAGGAAAGTATCACAAACTCAACGGTGTCAACCCCGCATTCCCCAAAATTCCATGCCCATATCTTATGTCCATCCTTGCAATGGCCTGGGACTTCGACCTCGATGATGAGAGATCTCCGTACATAAGCGGTCGCAGCGTTGAACATAGTATCGTTCCAAGTAACTGTGGAAGTTTTTCGCAAGGTATGCATGCTGTGGATCATCGTTTGAAGCCATAAATTTGCGATTGCAGTACTGATTGTTAATTCTAGATAATAACGATGGAATTACTGTGATCGATGTTTCCGACCTGTCTAACCCTTCATGTTGTCATGTGGTTCGCGATCGGCCCATTTCCGCAGAACAATACGTTCGACGGCACTTCGGCGGTTTACTGAGTCGCGACGAAGCCAATGATGCCCAAATGGTCATCAGCGCCCTGGATAATATTCCGCTCATTACCCTCGAAGTCCTCGCCGAGGTATGGCCCCACGAGTATATGAAATCGACGTCCGCTGCGCCGTTGGGAACCGAGGTGCTGACGGAAATTCACGCTTCAAATCCAAGTCTCCGAGGCGTCCCTCAGCTTTCGGAGATCACCATCGACCTTGCTATTAGACAATCAATTGACGATGAAGATTTCAGCGCTATAGAGAAGTTAATCTGGATGCCTGGGAGAGCAGACCAGATCCTGTCTGCGCTCAGCCAACAGGACAAGTTCTCGGACGGCGCGTTGTCTCTGGTGGCAAAGGTGTTGGATGTTGATCCCGATCGAGATACCGTCAATCTTTCTGGATGGAAACTAGCCTCTGAGCAGATCAAATCGCTCTTCTCTGGTAGCGTCGGGGTCAAGTCAGTCAATCTTTCAAAGATGCCCAACGTCACCATTGATTGTGTAAGAGGCATCCTGACCGCGATCCCGACGATTTCTTGCCTTAATCTCCTGGGCACTCCCATCTCAAACGAAGACATGGTTGGGCTACTTTCCACTGAACCCAAACTTTTCTATCATATGGATGTCCTGTTGCATAAAGTTTTCCTTTCCTTCCACGAACACGCTCCTTATGACGCCGCCTTCTGGTTCCCAGCCCCTGCGAGTGTAATGGCAGGAGGCGCTTCCTCCGCCATTCCATATTTCACGCCCCAGAGGATTGTCCAAACATTCACAGATTACTTGTCCCCGTTCGCCGGACAACCCATGATGATGTCGTTGTCAAGCGCGTACTTGGGTCTCCTAGGGTTGGCATGTATGTCTTATGGACCCCGTCCGGAAGGCCAAAAGTGGGGAGAAAGGTTCATCTCCATCCTCCCAACAGATGAACCCCGCCTTGGAATGAGGACAACATACGTTCTGGCAACCACAGAGATGTCCAAGCGTTCCTACGCCTTTGTCCGGATTGTTCAAAACAATGGCTCTCCGGTTCTGGACCCAGATTTTCGGAAAGAAGCCAGGGATTTCTTTAAGTTTCTCGTGGACGAAGGAAGACCCGCTCCGACTGCGGCATCCGTTGACAAACTGGTTGACCTAATTGACAAAGTCGGCTATAAGCTCATGGGCGACGCTGAGCTCGAGGAATTTAAGCGAATGATGGTTTGGTATGTGAATAATTCAGAGAGTTGACACTGGAAAGAATGAGAAGAACTAGGTAAATTTACACAAATTTGTACAATTAGTTTCATATGCACAAAAATCGGCGCCAGGACGTTTTTCGAGCACTGCGGATACTCAGCTTGGAATCCATACCATTCGGTGCGACAAGGGTGGCCCGTTCAGATTCAGCAAATGAGGCGCGAGGTAGGCAACGCTCTGAACTCAAGCTTGAGGGTGCAAGCTCTGGCGCGATGGCCAGAACTGCGTACTCCGATAGTGACAATTGGCCCGCATCATTGGTAGCAAGATTTGGGATCTGCACGGTGTAAGTACAAGATTGAAGCACATAGAGAGGCTGTTGCATTACTTCTTTGATAGGATTAACGACGTCAGTCCCTTCAACGTCCGCGATAGGTGCCCAGATGCCGACGGTATTCGAATTGATGAAATTCCATGCGGCTTGCTTAAGGGTGTTATCATTGAGGCGCTGGCCTATTCATTGAGGTTGGTATTGCGGGTAAAAACTTCCAGCGCATGGGACTTACCTGCATAGGCCTGAAGCTTGGCATAATACTGGATATGTGGTGGTCATTGGATGTGAGAGCCAGGTCGCGAAGTTTCACTCACCTGCGTGAAGCCTCCACTCGAAAACGCTTTCCCGTACCGGGCTGTTTTACTACCAAAAATGAGCAACATGATGATATACGGGTAAGAAGCAGCTTACTCGGCGTTCGAAGCGTTGTACAGTCGGCAGAAATCGAGCCAGGCAGCATCGAAGGTAGGAACATCAGTGATCAGGTCCATAGCCTCCATCAAAAACTCGCCGCCACCAAAAATCATAGTTAAGTGGTAGCTGGGTCGTTATTAGGCTTTGAATGGCCCATGTGGAGTAGATTGAGCTTACGATCCTGATCCTTCGCCTCCTTCATCGACCAAGTGAGCCGTATCAGCATTCCACCCGACTGCGGCACCATTCCCAGTGAAAAGACCGAATTTGAAACCACCAATGTCACGCTGTAATGAAGGTTGCAATTAAACTCTTGAGGTCAGAAGTGAAGCCAACTTACCATGCCGACCTTGATTCGTTCAAGCCATTGGCTATCGTTCTGTGGGAAGGGGAAGTCAGAAGCGTGGTATGTGATGGAAAGTTTAAGGTTCTGCTGACCGTACGTTCCCATTTTGTGAACCAATTGCCCGCTAAGGTCGTCCAATCTGGTCCGATCCTCAGGCGGCCAGGGCCTTCAGGTGGAGGGGGAGGGAATACTTTTCGTAAAGGTTCCCAGGTCATAATGGTCTGGTCAGCTTGGAGGGTATAGTCCATTAGATCGCCCATTAACTCGTCAGCTGGAACAATCCATTAATCCGTCAGCGAAAATGCAAGACCTTGAAAGACATACTTGTTAGATAGTAGAAAGGACGTCTCAAAGTGCTCCCAGCAACTCGAGCCTCTTTTGCGCCATCTCCCCAGTGGTTGACGTTATGTCTACTTCCCAACCCTGCGAACGTACCAGTGTGATGGGAGTCAACCTCGGAAAGGTGCCTAGTCATGGCATGTGCTACGCGAAAGACGTCTGGACGGCCAGTGCGTAGGAAAGACATCCAAAGCCATAAGTCGGTCGCTGCGAATGAAACGTCAACAAAAGAAGTTGGGTGATGTGCGAGAGACCAACACAATTCCCCATTATCCCATGCAAATCCGCCCACATCGTATCGCCAAGTGTGTCGGGTCTGATCGTATGTATGCATGACATCTCCGTAATCCCAGAAACCGTAGAACTGTCGTTGCTCAATGTCCTGAACCCAGGTAAGCAATTTGAACATTGGACCGATTGACCGAACTGACTAAAAGATAGAAATCCAATAGATCGCTTTTCCGTTTTTCAATGGCACGAGATCCACTGGTCCACATATCGGGAACGTTCCTGGGTCTCTTTAAGTCGTTTACAAAATTGTAAATAAAGAAAAATCGTACCAGCGACCACCAAAAAGTTTGTGGGAAACATAAAACTCCGGACTGGAGACCACCTGAGGGATTTTGGTCTACAAAATAACGACATCAAGACAGTGATTTAATCGAGAAAGTGCAGAGCGCACATGAGCATCTGCCAACTGGGCAAATGTATTTCTTGAGGGAGTAGATGGGAAGAATTGAAGCGTTGCCTCCCATGAACGACCGATACCAGTCGGATTTGGATCGGGATCTCCGACATCTTCGTATGCTAGATCGAGCTACAAGCTTGGTCAATATAGGGAGGAAGGTATCCATGCAGAGGCTTACTCCGTGAGGCACAGTATCATAATGCCGCATGTCGATAGCTGGTGCCTGATCTGAAGTCAGAGAAAGACGCTGGGCGTCCTGTGGCATAAATACTCACTCTTGGACTGTAGGCCCAAAGCGTGACGGTAGCAGTGTCTCCTCCAGTTCCACGAATATCAAGGCCTCTCGGGGCACCTTGCCAAAAATCTGAGCAAACCACACGGAAACCATACGGAGGTTAGAATTCAGGAGATTGAAGGGAGCCCCTATGCAAGCGAAGAGCGAACCTTTGAGAGCAAACGCTGTGCCCCCATTCGTGGCACCGCCAACATAACCAACACCCGCAGCCTTCTTCCCAAATCCAGCATTGGTCAACCAGCTTGCCGCTCGCCCAGCATTCGTCCTTTTCGCGATCGTGAATTTGTCGGGGTACAGCTGATCAAGCGTATAATCGGACCAAACTGCCAGTTGGTCGACTTCAGAGGAAACCGACGTCGGCCATGTAGATATATTAGGTACCGCCTCTCCGTTGAATTGGGGTGTAAGCACGGCGGCTGTCGCATCGCGACGCAAGCCAGATAGAACGCGAACCGGTTCTCCCCAAACGCCTCCTTCTGTAGTGAGGAACCTTACGTGTCGATTGTACAGCTCGTCTGACATTGGCTGGGAGAATGAAAAGCCCTTGGGATGGGATGAGATGAGATTGAATCGACGAGGGCAAAGGGATAATTAGCCTACAATGGCTTTGATAAAGTCTTTATTCTGATCGCCGTCGTATATGAAGAAGTGAACCATTCGAATTGAGGTGGCCCCAGCGGCGATGTAAAAACGAATGGTAAACGGAAGGAAGGCTGGGTGACCACCTCCGAAGTATCTTCCTGTGACCTGTGGTAGGAAAGGTTGGACTTCGTGGGTCATGTCCGATCAGCTAAAGGAACGAACCTTGATCACAGCTCTTACAGGTCCTCTCTGCTCAACTGTGACAGTATTCACAGCGCCGTTGGTAATGGCAACACTGGGTTTCGCTCCGCCAAGTTCTGCTTCGTCCGGAGCATTCTGCACGTGAACCACCAAACTTCCATTGCGCGCAACAGTCTTTGAGCCCAGCGTAATAGAATTGATGACGGCTGTACTGCTGATTCGATTGAAAACGACTAACCCAAGGTCAGGTTATAATGACGAACAGAACGAGAGAAAGCTATTTCACCTGAAAATTGACCAGTGGTAACAGTCACATCTCTCGCATTCTCAACGACAGAGACAGGTGAAGCGGGTTCACTTGGTGTTCCCAACCCAAGATGGAGGGTATCTGTGACAGGCGCATTTGCGGCTAGCGCATGACCACTCCATTTGAGACTACCATCGGGCCAACTTGAAGGGAGAGTCGTCAAACTTAGGAGAACACTGTGAACTCGAGTCCAACTCACTATGCTAGCGGCCATGACTGTAAAGGAAGGCTGTTACCGGAGCTAGACTTAATGGATATTGGCGTCTCCCGGTCAATTTCTCCTTGAGCCCAAGGAACACCAAACGAGGTTCCATTGGGAAGAACCACAGGTGCCTTGCCGTCAATCCATTTCAAGTCCACGCCTGCTTCGGCTTTGGGAGGCTGAGACATGTAAGGAGTAGGTGTTTTGAAGGGGGTGAGGGCGCTGAAGAGTAAAGAAAAATGGATGGCTAGAGAGCAGCGGCTTCTTGAACTGTAGTCTCGCCATTCTTAAAGACGAACACGCCAGCGCACGACATGAGAGTGGTTAGCCGATGTAGCACGTGGGCCCGACCATGGGTAAGAGGTATCGAAGACGGAAGAGGGAGCGGGCAGAACGCAAATCGCGGACCGCTGGTAAGACTCTAGTTGAATAGACTGTCGGGACGGTGATTGTCCGGCCAGAAGATTTGTCTGTGGCCTTCGCTTAGCAACAACCTGGTTGAACATTGTCGACAACTCCGCAAACGAGAATGCGTCCTGACCACATATTGGCCTGATGAACATGGCAACTGAGAATAAGTATTTGGGTACTGGATCTAGTGAGCAGGCGTGGATTCTGACAAACAGAAGGAAGCTCACAGTAAAGATCGATCCTGCCACCCAACACGAACATACATAAATGCACATCTCCTGCTACATATTTCTCCGATCGGCCCGAGGATAGGATACCCATTGAGAACTACCCAGTCCGCACAAGCCACGAATCTGGGAAACGGAGTAAGTCAAAATAGCGCAATAGATCACCACACTCAGCAACTCACACGCGGGTGTGTGAGATCGGAGAGGCGTTTCTGGCGAGAGCGATAAGCAGTTCTAAGAATGCTTTGATATGTGTAATCCACTTGTTCAAGCTGCGGAGCAGAGGTTGGACGAAAGGTACGACGGAAGTTGGTGAGTATCTTTGCACTTCGACGATCCACCAATTTTGCTAGCTAGCAAGGATGTTGCGACCCTGGTTCCTTGCAATCATCTTGGCTTGGGGAACAAGCGCTGTTGTGGGAGGGGAAGGCCCAGCGCCGAAGATTGGTTTTCTAGATGGAAGTGGGGAGGATGTCGACTATCCCAGCAACCCCACGCCGACATTCGATGCAGAAGCCACAGCAACATACAGTGGGCTCCCATGCAAGTTCACCTTCACGCCCGAAAAGTCGATGATGCACTACATCTATGACGTCTGCCCCCTTCTACACCGTCACAAACACGATGGCAACAATGATGGTGGAAATAAAGACAAGAACGTAGAAGTGGACGAACGGCCGATCAGGATACGGATAGAAGAGAAGACTCCTCCAACCCTGACGACGAGCGTATATGACCTGGCTTTGAGGACATCGTTGAAGAGAAATGGAACGTTGCCGGCAGAGTTGCAGGTATGTGAGTCCACGCTGCGGTATGACGGGAAGTTGACCATGGGCGCTGGAAGTGTCCCGATGATACTCGAGTATGCTTGATAGGTGGGTGCTTGTGGAGTAGGAGGATCATGGTTAACGCAGCGTTCTACAGTGGAGAATACGCGTCCCTCACATCCATCGGAGCCGAAGCGTCGATTGCAAGTCGTCCAGGTAGCTGGTGGGCCCGAGATGACGCATCGTGCGTGGCGTGGTCCACAGACACCTGGAAATGATTCTGCCCCTGGTAAGCCAGTTGACTCGGCCGGTAGCAGTTCTACTTACCAGTAGCATCCAGTTATTCTCCACTATATGCTATCCG